>CAJUYH010006943.1:18897-36664 GCA_910591685.1 Galerucella tenella
GAATATTTAAATGCCCATAATGCTCTTAGAGTGCATTTCAAATGATGAATCGAATACGTCTGATGAATGTTGACAATGCATTGTGCAATGTGTTGTGAACGCATTTCGAGGTAAACGTGTTCAATATTTTTGTGAATATTCGTAGAATTCCATATGTAGGTACTTTTTGCACTTTATTTCCATGTAAACATTCTATAATACTCACTGTCAATATTCCTAAAATTCCGTATTTATGTAGGTACAGTATAATTTTAAGAAATTTTCATTATACTTTCATTCGTTTGATGAAGCCACTTTGTTAGCGAAACGCGTTACAACTTTAAATTGAACATTTGTTAGTTCAAATATGACAAACTAAATTATTTCATTTTATCGTTCAGCATGCATCTTTATTAACTAAAAGCCTAATCCAAACAATTTAATATTTTATCATTTTATGGGTATTACACTTTTTGCAGGGATTTTTATAGTTATATTTATTTAGGAAAACATAGGATGTTGTTTATTGGCACAGTTTTAAATATAATAAAACATATGCTGACCGTCGAAAAATATAATAAAGTTTTATTGTCTTTTTTTTATGTGAATCTAAGTGCCTATCTTAAAACATAAAATATGTTCAATATCATTCTGGTTCATATTTTGTGGTAGAGGTTGGTTGTTTTGAGGAATTTCAGACAGACAGTTTAAAAGCTCTTTCAGGTTTGGTCTTAGGTCTAGGCGCTTATATGTAATGGTGTATTCCTGGCAGTCGGTGAGAATATGCTTAACGGTTAATGCACTATTGCAGAGACGGCGGTCGGGAAGGTTTTCAGAAGACATCAAGTAACCATGTGTGTATCTGGTATGGTTGATCCGCAATCGTCTAGTGACAGCAGCTTCTCTCCAGGTTAAGGAATCGAGGGAAAGACAGCCGATTAATGGTTGTATATCGTGAAGGGTTGTTTTGATGTTGTGCCAAAAATTTTGCCAGGACTCCTTGACGGACTTTTTAAATAATAGTTTTATGTCATCTGGGAGCTGGAACGTTGTTGTGGTGATAGAAGAAGAGGCTTCTTTAGCATGGTGATCAGCTTTTTCATTGCCAGTAATTCCAATGTGAAATGGGAGCCAGATGAGACAGACTGTTAAATCACGAGCTGAGAGAGTTTGATAGATGTCATGGAAGTTTTGAACTATTTGATGGTCAGTAAAGATAGTAGTGAATTTATTGAGGAAAGTGAATCGGTACAAATGGCGACGCGCTTGACAGGAGAGAGGATTTGCTTAAAAGCTTGGAAGATACTATACAACTCACCAGTGTGAACACTACATGTTGAGGGCAACCGATAGAAACCTATTAATTCGTGGTTGGTTATGACGGAGCAGTCAACACCAGAAGAAGTTTTTGTGGCGTCTGTGTAGAGAACTACATAATATGGTGTTTCTTCTAATATTTCCAAAAATGCTTTCTTTATAGGTATGTTAGGCGATTCATGTTTATTGAGCTTTGTGAGAGAGGTATTGAATAGAGGAAGTTGTTTAGTGCAAGGAGGGATATGGGGTTGGGGGAGCAGAGTGGTCATTGAAAAGTCGGTATTCTCAAGTAATGGGAAAAAAAGGTGTGCAATATATTTTATGCTACGTTTATAAGTAGTGTTGGGAGGATTATGTTGAGACATTGATGTAAACAAAGGGTAAACAGGATTAGAAGAAGGGATTGACGTCTTAGGAACAGGTGTGGCTCATTTGATTCACAGTATAGACTAGCAGCTGGACTAGAACGGAAAGCACAGAGAGAGAGTCGAAGGGCTGTATTGTGAACACAGTTCAGTGAGTCGATGTTGGATTTGGAGGCTGACATGTGAATAAAGCTGCCGTAGTCTAGCTTAAAACGGATAAGGGATCTGTAAACTCTTGATAAAGTATTTTCGTCGGATCCCCAGTGATAGTGGCAGAGAGCTTTGATGATATTAAGTCTTTACAGACAAATGCCTTTGAGTGTGTTGATATGAAGTTTGCAATTAAGCCGAGAGTCGAAAGTTAATCCGAAAATCATGCAATGATTAACATCAAGTAACGGGGAGTAATCAAAGAAGATTAGGGCTGTACCAGATGGGAACTTTATGACCTTCGATTTACTTGGAGATAAGGAGAGATGTAGGTTGTTGGCTCCATCTTGCAGCAAATTTACTGCGTTTTGTGGAAGTTTGCAGATGGTGGAAACAGAATTTCCATGGCAGTAGACAATTCAATCATCAGCGTATTGAACATATTTGATGGGAGTAGGAAAGTTGGCGCATAAGTCGTTGGGTGGACTTAATACAGATCCCTGAAGGACACCATCATTTTGGGTGTGAGGCTGGGAAAGTTTACCATTTGCAGAGACTCTAAATGACCCTGCAGTTAAAAAGTTTTGTATGAAAAAGAGAATGTTGCCATCTTGTTTATATTGTAATAGTTTATTGATTATTGCATTTCTGGGGATTGTATCAAAAGCACCTTCGATATCAAAGATAGTTGCTACGAGATCCTGTTGATTATTCATTGCTGAGGAGATGTCGGTTTGCCATAAGACAAGGTTAGGTTGGTTAGGTTATTGAAATTAAAATTTTGAAGATTAGGTATTTGTATTTATAAAATAGGTATGTATGTTGACAAATTTTGTATTAAGAGCAAAAAAGTTTCAAAATGTTCGAATATAAATCTGTGAAGTTTAATGTTTTTTAATGAAATAAAGAGTATATTACAAAGAGTGACTGAAGTTTGGTGAAAAAAAATATTTTCAAGAGTTGAGCACAGTACTCGTGTACGACCTTACCTATGACATTAGATTATATCTGATAAATTTTGTATTGTTAATTTTGAAAAATGAAGGTATTTTTTATAAATATTCTGTATTTCCTAAGACCCAAAATGCAACTATTAGATATCAAATTTTGTTAGTTGTATACGAGGTTATAAGCAGATATCTGATATTATTCCTATTACCCTGACATTTTTTTTTCACTTTATGTGCATTATCGTACCCCTGAAATGGTTAACACATCGTTTTGTCGATTCTGTGAAAAAATCAAATTGAGTTACGTACATAGTATCAGGGTATCGAATTTTAATTGCTTTTGATTTGAAGACAGAGCATTTCAATGAAGACTATCCACCCCACATAATTCTTAAGGAGTCATTTTTATGAAAAAATGAAAAAACACATAAAAAATCTAATAAATCATTTTGCTCATATGTAGACGTTGTAACTTCAACCCCCTCATCCCCATGGTCATTCATCCCAAGTTTTTAAATGAAACACCCCTCATTTTACTCCAAAAATGAAATTTGCTTCACTTCGCCATATTAGAACAATATGAGGTTGTAATCTGTTAAACGGGGTATTTAAAAAGTTTTTACCAATTTTCTGTCAAAATCGTAACAAGTTCAACGCCCTGTATAATTGAATAGTGGAACACATTGTCATTGTCGAAAAGTACTATTTTCATGAAACATTTCCCATATCTAGTTATTAGTTTTTGAGATATTATCATTTTTCTAAGCAAATTAGTAATTAGGTATGAAATAGTTTACCAGATGTTAGTTTACAGTTGAAAGTTTACAAAAAATTATACTTATGGGAAAATAAGAAACAACACGCAAAAAAAACACTATCTCCACCAAAATTAAGTAGATCCTGATTACATTACATCTAAACTATTGCATACCTAATTAATAGTTTACATAGGAAAATTAAAATATCTCAAAAAACTGATATCTTTAGGTATGGGAAAGGCTTGATGAAAAAAGAGGTATGGTGATAGTACTTTTCGACAATGATATAAAATACAGGGTGAGGTGATTCATTTAAAATTTCTGAGAAAATAATGTACTTAAGTTTTGATTCATCATAATGAATATTTGCAAAATCATTTATGTCTGTAAATTTTGATAATCATCAAAAATCTACCATAACTTCCGTCACTAAAGATAAAAATTTTCAACTGATTTGGTTTTTGTCACCGTATTCATTATTATATATTGAGTAATTGTTTAGATGTAACAATCAATATTTGAATCATACCTAACTTAAATATGATGTATTATACTTTTGTAATTTTCAAGTTCAAAATGTTCGGTCATAGTTGATATCGTAGTGATCATCTTGTCGAAATACTTTTTCAAGCTCGTGAACAGTTTCACCATAATAAATAACTTACGGCGTTTGTTATTGCACGACAGATGTCCTATGTCTAACACGGAGCTTTACGGACTGTATATATGGACTGTATATATGGAAGACGGAACTTATTTAGATAAATCTGGAAGAGTTATGATTTCCGAATAAGAGGCACGAGGCTTCCGTATATCTAAATATTGAGTCTTATATATGGAAGATGTAGGTACTACAAATTTATTGAAATATGGCAACACTGTACGGAAGACCTATATACTGAAAATTTGATATTCTCAGTATACTCGGAAGACGTAAAAATAGCATTTGAGTCGGAAGATTGAATGCTATAAAAATGGTAAAAAAGAAAATATTTTCCATAATTTTTTTTATCAAATACTATACTAGAGTGGGCAAAATGCGATATACTTCAGTGAGACTATATATATTCCTGCTCCTTCTGGTGGATGAGGTAAATACCGTCTTTGGCTGGATGACTCAAGTATAGTGGGATGTATATATATATATATATATATATATATATATATATATATTATTTTTTTTTTCTCTGCTCAATGTATTGTAAGTAATTAATTATTGAATAAATTTGAATTTTGATTCATTTGTTTGATTCAATGTAAATTTTATTAAAAAATCATTTATATCGGAATGAAACAAATTGGAATAAAATAACAGAAAATAATTAAAACACAAGCCCTCAAAACTAATCAAAAATCAAAATAATAACAATAACCTATTTCATCAAAACACAGCTCATTATTCTCATTATTTCGCTTCAAATGCTCTCCTTAAAATCAAATTATAGCGCGGCCTGGCAACCCTCTACTCATCTCTTTTTAAGCGTGTAATAATCAGCCGACGCATCAGTCGATTCATCGTCGATGTTAACCCGGGTTTTGACCCAGCCCATGTAAAGCTACATCCTCAATCAATCTACTAGCGAAGTGGCACTTCAGCACGCGTGCTGCAAAACGGATAGTCATCCTCAATCCTGTCAATTGAGTCTGCCTGAATGTTATCGCACATGCGCATTTTCATTGTTATTTTAAGGTAACGAGGTAATTAAAAAGTTCAACCTGTGAATATTCTTGTAAATATAAGTAGTTACTACTCACCAGACAACAAATTAATATAATTACGATATTAGAAAATAATGTATGTTTGTTTACAAACATAATAGAATAAAATAAGGTTAGGGTACCTAAATTATTTTCCCATGATTAAATGCGCATGACACAATTCGGCATGCACCGAAAAAGCTTACAGCTTGCAAGCTTGCACATCCAAGTCGGCGCGCATGTCAGCACGGAATTGATTTGAGGATACTTACGTTTAAACGTCATTGTCCCAGCACGCGTGCCGAAGTGCCACTTCTCCACTAAATTGATTGGGTATGGGCCTTAAACGTCGGGCGTGTTTTTCTCAAGCCGCTCTTCGTCAGTGCTCGACAACTTCCGTCCTCATTTAACACGTTGAGGTCAACGGTGGGCACCAGCCCGCTTTCCAAATTTGATTTTATCCGGAGGTCTTAAAAACGTTTACACCAGGTCTTAAAATATTGTGCGCACCAAAATATAATATTCAGTGCGTTTCCAGCTTTCGACGAAATATAAATTTATTCAGTTCACTTACCTAAATGTGTCTAGTATCATGGTGAATAAGACGAATTTGCCAAGTAATGGTACTACAAGTGATGTGGGAGGAATAATTTCAGCGAGAAGAAGGAAGAATACAGTCAATGACAAAAGGATGGATATCGATAAGCTAACCTAGAACAAAATAAAATTTTATTATTAATGTTTGAGCAAATTTTTGCTAGTTATGATAAAAATAGACTAAAACTTATGGAATGGAAAATACTGTTTTATTGGGAAAATGTTTGTCGCGTCCTTTAAAACGGTTTCTGAGATTATATAATTAGGATAAATGAATGAGAATGAAGAATTGATTCAGGATTTACAGTTGTGAATAATAAATTGAACTTTAAAATTAAATAGATGCATTTAATTGACTAATCCAATATTTCAAGTGCCAAGATAGAAGAATCGGTTAATAAAACGGACCATAAATCATAAACGGTGAGTTTTACAAAAAATGTATGCAATAATCAAAAGATGCAAAATTTTATTCTCTACAATAATGGACTTCGTGACTTTTGCCCTAAAGTGCAAAGTTTCCGAGATATAGGCCAAAAAACGTTTTTCGCTGTCTGTCAGCATTCTGTGATTTTATACTCAGTAAGTGTCCTGGGCGCAGACCTAGGCCAGAAATCTCAACCTCACTAGGATCCTATGCAACCGTATTTCAGGCGGAAATTTACGCCATTGTTTCGTGTGTGGAGAGAGTTGAGCAAGCCAATCTCATACATAGAACAATAAAAAATTTCTCGGACAGCCAAGCGGCTTTGAATGCACTATCACTCATGCAATCTCACCGTGTAACGTCGAAATTGGTTTTAGACTGCCAAAAAAGACTCTCCTCAATAGGAGAACTCAATAAAGTATTGCTTGTCTGGATCCCTGGCCATTCTGGCAAGTAAACGAGAAGGCAGACTCTCTTGCAAGGTAAGGAGCCGCACGTGCTTCGATCGGACCAGAACCTACCATTGGCATCGCAATAAGTTTTGCCAAACAAACATTAAATACCTGGACAGCAAGAAGAGCTTTAGACTTCTATAATAAACCAGGATTGGTTCATTCAAAGGCTTTCATACATCCTTCGAAGAATGTCTCCCAACAAATGTTAGACTACAGCAGGCATGACCTACGTTGTCTAACAGGCCTTTTAACAGGCCACTGTCATCTGAATCATCATATGCTGAAACTTGGACTGTCGGAAGATCCGACTTTCCGTCTTTGTCTGGAAGATGATGAAACAGCAGAGCATATAATTTGTGCCTGACTCGCCGCGGCTCGAACCAGGTATCTGATGTTTGGCAGGGTCTCTCTCTCGCCCTCGGACCTGAAATACCATTCACCAAATAAACTAATCGGCTTTGTTGAGAAGCTGAATTTGTTTGGTGGCATCTCAATAGGTGTGAGCCACAATAGACTCTTGTCAGTCGCAGTGGAGGGCCTTATAGACCCACTCACCACAAACCTAACCTAGCCTAAGTTTCCCTAAACCTTATAAAAGTGACTAATTGGATCGGAAATTTAGTGCGAGGTTAGACTCTATTTTTACTGGTCTATTGATAAGATCACTATCAACAAAAGGTTGTTATTTAAACTGTTGCACATTCTACTAGTAACATATTTACATCTATATAATTAGCAGCTACTATATTCATTCATTCATACGCTTGGGTTGGACTCAACAGCCCAGGCACTTGAACTGAATCTTTGTACCATCACGTATGTTATCTACCTACTTCCATTCTAGAAGCTTCGTGTCTTCTATATAGGCCACCAGCTTGTCTGGAGGAATCTTCAGTAGTTGTGAGGGGCTGTGTTATTTCCACTCCAAAGTTCTTCCTTCTGAGTCCTTGTAAGTTCTCACAGAAGCAGAGTATATATGAGTAGGTGTTTCATCGTAGAGTTCACATTTTCTGCACATAGGCTCACTAACTTTTCCCATCCTGTGTAGATGCTTTCTCAGGGTACAGTGTTCAGTCACCAGGTCGGTAACTGTCTTCAAATTTCTCTTACCCAGTTTTAACAGCCTGGACGAGAGTTCCTTGTCTACCTCATTCAGTGAACTCTTAGTATGGAGGTGTCCTTGTGTCAGCCTCCACTTGAGTTGGTGTTCCTTAACTAGCCAGTTCCCGACTTCCCCTCTTATGTAGTCCTTTGTGATTCCACAAAAGGCTTCGAACCTGTGGAGGCTCCTTTAGCTACCTGGTCTGCCATATCATTCCCTGCAACCCCCTCATGTGCCGGCACCCATATTAGAGACACTTTGTTATCTCTTGCTAGCATGTTAAGGGATTCTTTACAGTTATTTACCAGTTATAGGTCTAATTGTTCGAATGCTGATAACTTTAAGCAGAGTCTGGCTGTTATTGGAAATTATAACTATATTATAATAATTGATATTTTAATAGACTATAAAACGCCACTGACACGTTATTATAATTCAGCCTACTTTTTTTTTCTATCGTTTGCAGCCTCTAAGTACACAGAATATACTATACAAGCTTTAAATACTATTACAAATTTTTTAAAGGCTACTTACTTTTTCACCACTATCGGAGGGAAGATAAAATACAAGCACGGTGAGGAAGGAGATTCCCATACAGGGAATGATTAAATTAACAGTATAAAAAAGCGTCTTTCTTCTCATCGTTATGTTGAACGTTATGTCAAGGTAAGGTTCATCACAGCACGTATAAAACTTTTCATTCCTGAAACAATTTTACTTGATATTTCCACCCAAAATTTATAAAAGCTTCATGTTTTATTACCTAACAGCAGGAACTTCAAGAATGTCCCATTCAACAGATGTGTAGAATTCAGTCAAATCGATTCCAATGTCCACTACGTTAGAGCCCTTCATTTCATCCAGATGGCGGAGATCCACCTAAAAATAAAATAAATATGGAAATTCAATGGGTAATATTATATTTTGCTGATTGTGTGTTTTGAAATACGTAAGTGTTTTGTGTCATGAGCAAACCATTGCGGCGCAATTACCTACATGTAAAATAGGCACTACTAAATTAAGAATTTAACAAGTATAACAAGTTGTATAGAATTTTCATTTGCTATATATTCATTCGTATTTTATTTCACAGTTGAGCACACTGAAAGCGCTATATTTTATTCTTATTCTTATTTCGAGCCGCTGAATCTGAATATCCCCGGCGTTTTTGCGAAAACCGGTACGTTTTGTTTAAACAAATTATGAACATCATTTTTTTCGGTTCGGACATTTTTTTTGCAAATATAGCCCATTCAAGAAAGAAAAGGTCTCTTGTCATTTTTTCGTATAGTACTTCTTTAAAAAGTTAAAAAATTTTGAAAGTCGAAAAATCGATAATTTTTACTAACTTTCGATGTTAATAACTTTTGAACTACTGAACATTTTTCAAAATAGAAAAATCCTACTTGCTCTTTGAACTTTACTCTACAAATATGTACTCCGATATGAGCGCAAGTCCAGCGCTTGGCACTTATCGTGATTGACACTTTCTCAACGTTGCAGCGAGCGCCGAACGCAGGCCGATCTTTTCTGGCGAGCATTATATATGTCGTTAACTTACTATAAAATGCCGAATAGAATAAATTCAATAACGAGTAAATGAGATCGTTTTGGGAAAAACAAAGGCTAGAAAAAGCCTTTGATAAAGTAGAGGAAAACTGTGGGAAATATTAGCAGATAGAGGATGAAATGCAAAGATGATACGAATAATAAGAAATATTTGTGAGGAAAATTAGGACGCAGTTATAAGAAATAACAATAAGACAGAAAATTTCTCTGAAAATATAGGACTTGGACAGGAAGGGATCCTAAGCATTTCTTTATACAGTATGGAACAGCCGAATGGAATAAATTCGAAGACAAATAAATAAAGTAGTGTTGAAAAAAACTTTTCCAAATATCGATCGAGATAAGGACTGGGAGGATGAAAAGAGGGAGGGAATAGAGGTGAAGGTGGGAAATCCAATGTTAGGGGACAAAAAGATAAAAGTGGTATCTGTGACTAAGGAAGACAGTGGAATGGAGAAAGTGATACAGAAGATGTTTAGGGATAGGTACCCGATGCTAGCTGAAAAAGGGGAGGAAATGGAGTGGGTTAAGGAGGTACGCACTACGGAAAGAAAAGGTACAAGTGTAAACGCAGAGGAGTTGATCTGTCGGATGGAGGGTGATTGTAGGGATGAGAAGAAGGTGTTTGATATGATGAGTCGACTGTTTGAGGAAGTGGGGAGCAAGGTTAGCGTTGGGCTACACAGGCTTGAGCATGTGGAGATGGAGGTGCTGAGGAAGATGATCGCGTGGTTGAGAGCAGATGGGACGAAGGTGGCAATTTATACAGATAGGGAAAAGGAGGTCAGGAATGAGGCGGTAGCCCTAAAGGATATTGGAGAAGTCAATCAGAAGGGGATAGAAAGGATTGGGAAGGTTTTGAGAGAGATAGAAGGGAAGTGGGTGGATAGTCTCAAGGAACAGGGAGGTAGTAATAGAGGCAAAGAAAGGGTTTAAGGTCAGAAGAATTCTGAGGGATGTGGAAAGGGTAACATGAGATAGAGCGGTGGAAGCGGGAAGGACAACAAAAACCATTAGGATGGTGGGGATAGGTCCGTGGAGTGAAGAAGGAGTGGTGAGGAAGAAAATAGAGGAATTTATTGGGGAAGGGACAAGGGTGATGAAAGTGGTGAGAGACAGGAACGGCATGAAAATAACGGTGGTGAGGATGGAATGTGAGAAAGCGGAAGCTTTACTAGCAAAACGGGAGATTAAGCTGGTTCTAAATAGGGTGAATATTATAGAAGGGAGAGAGGAGGGCAGATGTTGATGTGGAGTGAAGGGTCACCAGGTAGCGGGATGTAAGACAAGGAGAGTGGGGAAGATTAGGGACTGCTGGCTATGTAAGAGCGTGGGGCACATGGCCAGAGACTGTCGGCAAGCCTTCCTTTGTAGGATATGCGGGGAAAGGGGACACAAGCCAGGGGAGGCAGATTGTAGTGAGGGACGGAAGGGAGTAGATGTAGACAGAGATGTAAAGAATGGGAGGTACCATCTGGACCCCTTAGAGGGGACGAATCTGAGCAAGTAGGAGGAAGGAGAAAGCAGACAGCGGGAAGAAAAAATGTAGAGGATAGATGGAGGGTGTCACAGATAAATCTAGTGGAGAGCATGATTGTGAAAGAGAAGACATGTGAGAGGTAGGAATGATAGAAGGGAGTAGATGACGGAGAGTATGTGAGGGACCACCGCCCGCCTTGAAGTATGCTAGGGTAGTGATTCCGAGGCGGGAGTAACGGCGAGCTTGAGGTGGGTTTGGTTGGTTGGTTGGTTGGTCCAACACTGTCTGGGTACTGGTTAGGACCCATTCGAACATAAGTTTCCCATCTCAGCCCGAAAAAAAATATCGATTTGTAATTTTAAATGAACATTAGAAATAATTATATAGGGTGTGTCATGTGACAGAGGCCAATACCAAATTTCTTGTTTTAAATGCAACTCCCTGTTTATTATTTATTTTTTGGATTCTTCAGAAAATTCTAGACAATTTTTGTATTCAACTAATCTTCAATTGTTTTTAGATTTATTACAAAAATAACCATGAAAAAAATTATTTTATTTTACAAATTCAGTAAAACTGATTATTTCACAAATTCAGTAATTCAGGAATAATCACCTTAATAATGTGAAAAAAAAGCAAAAAAAAACTTAAGGTAAGTGTAGTAAATGTTCAAAATTCCCGACCACTGGTAGCACTACAAGCAAAGAGAGCCGAACGGAAACCAATATCTGAAGACACGCAAATTAATGTTTTTTCCGTGGTCAATAATCCTCAGTCTACAGCAAATAGCATTGCTAACGAGTGTAGAGTTTTTACATTCATTTACTAAAAAAACTAAGAAATAATAATCAAGTTGTAATATCTTCCTTGATTTCCAATATAAATTTTAAAGATAGTTACGACCTCTATCACACAGGCAGGTCTGTGATTAATCCTAATCAAAATATCACAATTATGAACCGCTTAAATGTATTACAAATCTTTGATTTGAGAAAATTGATTAGTTGATGTTTAGATTACGCGCAAGTGCGACCCATCAATCGGGAGAAATTACATGATTCAAAATAGGATGCAGACGTACCTTTCGTAGCGTCCCACTGACAGTTCTTGTCAGGTCTGTACTTTGTTGTTTACGGTCATCATATTATTTATGAAAAGTGAATATTAATCTTACATTTATTTAAATAATACAAAAATATGCCTCAAAACACGAAAAAACATCAGGATTTTAAAAGTTCTCAAGTATTTTCAGTTAGAAAAAGAATCTGGTAATTATTAATTTCATAGTCTTTTCGAATTTTGCTGAATACGATCCTGATGATTTTATTAATAAAATTTAAGGTTAGCTATATGTCAAAATAAGCAAATAAGATTAACGACATACCGAAAACACACGAAAAACATCGGCATTTTCAAAGTTCCCAAGTATTTTCAGTTATAAAAAATGCTGGTAATTACTAATTTCATAGCCTTTTCGAATTTGGCTGAATACTATCCTGATAATTTTATTTATCAAATTCAAGGTTAGCCCTATGTCAAAAAAGCAAATGAAATGAACGACATACTCAAATCCGGATATACGTCACAAACGATGACGCACACCATGAAGGCTATTGAATGTACTATATTATAATTTCCTCAAGTTTGATCTTGTCTTTGTTTAATTATTATATCTCATACCTTTTTAAAGTAATGAGAGGAGCGGTTACAATTTACGATGTAACTGTATATGATGAAATCTTATTTTATTTCTACATTTGTGTTGCTTGTTTGATATCTTTCTCACGTTATTGTCACAACTTTTATTGCAATACTCGTGAAAGAAATGAAATCGCCCACCGCAAACAACCCTAGATTCTACTTTTAAAATTCTTGTTTGTAAGGTCAAAAATTGCAGGTCGGAGAAAAGACTATTCAATAGAGATTTCTTGGTAGATTTTTCCATTTGAACTCTTCTAACACACAAAGGACTGAGATACTATACGTGTTTGTTCTGCGATGGGCTGAATAATAGAAATCCATTTAATACAGTACACTTTATATTCGATGAAGAACGTGATGATCTAGCTGAAGTTTCCTTCATTGAGTTTTTAGAACGATAATTGATAGGGTTAATAGCTAATGAGTTCGAAAACCATGGAAAAGCAAACATTAGCATTGTTTTTAATCTAAAAAGTTGTTAGTAAGAGATACAAGGGATATTTGGAATATTTGCAGAAAGTGGTTATAAGCGGATAATAAACTGGTACAAGATAAAAGGCAATTGATGTAAATACCAAAATAGCTATTTGTGTATCAAGAGCAGAAATTTGTACTTTGGCAGTTGAGACAGAAATTTGCCGCTCGACGCGTCAGCGGAGCGCGGCAGTCTGTCGGGACTACCAAAGGACTTTCTGCTCGGAATACACACAAGATTTTTTCTACGATTACACCAAAATAAAATTAATTGTTTGTACTTAGCAGTTTCCAGATTGCAGTTTCGTGTACCTATGTAAGTAGGCAACACTTATTACATTAATGTCAGATATTTTTTAGATTTTCCCATTTCTCATTAAATTAGTACAGAACATACTGTTGGATGTTTTAACAGAAAATTTAACAGAAAATTAACCAAAATATTCATTCATTCTACAGTTTATATTAAAATGACTACTAGCTCTCTTTTATCTATTAATAAAATTAGGCGTGCGCAAAAATTACTTTCTGCTTAAGAGCGCCAATAATGTCAAATTATGACAGCTTGCGGAAAACATCAACTTTGCGGTTAGATTTGAGTGTGCAACAGCCTACTATGGGTAGTGATCGTAGGAAAAAATTGTTATCAATTTGTTGGCTAACAGACCTACCCTGACTGCACGTCCACTCACGTCCACTCACGCACGTCCACGCCCACTCGTCCATTTTCTTGTTCTTTGGTTTCTGGTT
This sequence comes from Galerucella tenella, assembly GCA_910591685.1. Taxonomy (NCBI): domain Eukaryota; kingdom Metazoa; phylum Arthropoda; class Insecta; order Coleoptera; family Chrysomelidae; genus Galerucella; species Galerucella tenella. Next base: position 32,670 of record CAJUYH010006943.1, read on the forward strand.
GACGATTTTTTTTTATTAGAAGCCTTATTGCTTTGAAACATTTTAAATGAAATGAATTCTTGGATAATGCACATATGAAAGAGAAAATCTCAAGTAAAAGGTTTTTCATGTTGCTGACGTGAAAGTCAGCAAATTTGACAATTATGTCTAGATATTAGATTGACAATGTTGCTAGTTCTCCGAACTCGGAATTTTGCAATGATTTTTAAAAAAATGGTCCTATTGCTACAGAACGTTTTAATAGAAAAAATTTCCTGGATCATCCACTTTTGAGAGAGAAGGGGTTCCCTTTCCTTTTTTTTAAACTTCATGAGGAATACAAATTCTTTTATACTTTTTCGAGAAGAGGAAAGGAATATACCAAGATTCACATTTCATATTTCACATTTCAACTCTTTGAAACAGTTATATTTTTAGTGAGCATAATGGGATATAACATTTATTTTACAAATAATAATAATAATAATAACAATAGTTTTCATAAAAATTCAACATCGCTTCCCGACCAACTGACAGATCAAATTGTAACTAGAAATTGATAAATATGAAACAAGAAAATAGAAACAAAACTAAAGGTCGGCAAAACTTTTTTAAACCTATTTCAACTATCATTTCAACACCTTGCATGCCTATTTTTTCAAAAAAATATAAACTTTACTTTTAAAACGACTTTAAAAATCATAAAATTTGAAAGTCCGCCAAAACGCACTTTACGTCATAAAGATGGCTGCCCCATGCAGTGACGTCATTTGTTTACGTTCTTATTCGTGTATCACGCTCTGAGTTCTTGTGACCTAATTTGTTTCTGAAAGCTTTAAAAATGAATAAAGCCGAAAAAAGCTTTGGATTCCAAGTATTTCATTTTTTCATAGTGTAATCAACGTCTATTAAAACTCCAAACAAAATATTTGTTACTTTACCTGGTGGCGCAAGCAAAAATACATTTAAGAGAATGGCATTATGGCTGCAAGCTATGTGTCGAAACAAAGACAATATTTCGACAAATACTACTACTTTTGTTTGTGAAGACCATTTTAATGTAAGTACCTACATCTATGCTGGTAATTTTTATTCTTAAATAGTTTGAGGTTATGTACCTATATGCCTAGGAATCAACCACTAAAACTTTATTTTCTCACGACCACACATCGAAATATGGTTGGTATATATTATATGAGGAGCATCTACGCAAAACTAAACAAATCCATTTGAAATATATCTGCATAAAACGATATTTTTTGCTGTAGCCACAATTTTGGAAAAATTTGGGGTTTCATTTTTGCTAAATTTTTTTTGAAAAATATCAGAAAATATGCAACAATTTTTATTTTATTTTTGCTTAAATATTAAAGGAGTTTTTCGATATAATGATATGGATTTGTTTACTTTTGCTTAAAATGTGAGGATTTGTATCGTTTTGCTTGATCAGCCGGATGGAATTGTTCTCTTTTGACTGACATAATATAATAAAAGCCGTTTCAAGCAGAAAAATATTTCTTCAATCACCTTAGAAAACGTTACAAATGAACAAAAACTTGTATTCCTACTTGGGAAAATGTCATGAGCATCAAAGGTGGAGCGCAGGATCTTCTTCACATAAACAGTCACAACCTCTTTCCTGTTCTACATCTTCAACGTTATCTTCTTCTATCATCTGTGTAGCGTTTCCAATTATATTACCATCAATGATATTCTTATACAGTTTGCACCACCAAGACATGTTCAGACAACTTGCATTAACTGTTATTTACACTATTAAACACAAGATGACACACTATATGTATGAAATATAATGTTTAGTAGGCAGTTCTGAAATACTTCTGGATTTGTCCACTTTTGCATGGTTCTCAACAGCGCCTTCGTATTTTCTGCAAGGATTTGTTGCTTTTTGAGAGAATTTTTTCTGAAACTGACGCAAATTAATAGTTTACGGATTTGTTGATCTTTGGTTGAAGTTCCTGATTTCACCACACCATTATAAAAGGATTTATGCACTTTTGATGAAAACTGGTCATAAGATCTCATAGAGATGAACGGGGTCTACATGATGCAATATTTATCTCATTTTGTGGTGAAAATGGATTTGTTTATTTTTGCGTGGATGCTCCTCATATATAAAGTTCAAATCGTACTTACGATAATGCTTTATAACTCCTCTTATTTTCTCTGCATTAAAGCAGCTGTTTGAGTCAATAAATTCGGCAGCATAATAATGAGTCTACTTTGGGCAAGTTATCAGTTTGTGCTTTTACAAAACCTTCGCTAGCCATATCTTTACTCACAAAATATGAAAGAATCGTTACTGAACACTGAACTAGAAGATAGAATATTTTCTTCTAAAAGTTTTAAAATATCTTCGGAAATATCAAATATTTATGTCCACTATCCACTTTACGTTGACTTTTATGAATAAAAAAAAGGTAGAACGTGTCGCGGGACACACGGTAGGAACTTTAGTTCCTTTTAAGAAAAAACTATGTAATACATTTGACGTTATAGATAAACGAATTTCAAATTCTTTGGTGGATGAGTAGTAAGCATACCAGACTCTCACGCGGTAGACTCGGGTTCGATTCCCCGTGAGGAAATTTTTTTTTATGTTAATTTTATTTTTAAATAATCATTCTGCTTGATATTAATAACGATAACAGGTAGACGTTTGAAATATTTAGCGGAATATTCATTATTATATATATATATATATATATATATATATATATATTGATATGAATTTAATTGTTTTGAGTGTTATTTATTATTATTATTAGAAATTTTTATTTATTGTATTGTTTTGTTTGTTTGTTGGGCGCCAATGATTTTTTTGAAATCTATTTTATTTCAATGGTATCATACACCACTTACCGTTTTTCTAGGACTCTTCAATACTCAGGGCTGAGTTCAGATATTAAATTATTTTACTTTTTTGGTTATCTTTTAATTCTGTTTATCTTTTTTTTTATTTACTTTTTAACTTTAATTATATTCAAAAACTTTTAAGGCCGGTCCTGTGTCCTTGCCCTTGAAAATGTTCAATAGTATTAAATTTGCCAACCTTATGAAAGAAAAAAAATTAGTTTTGTGATCAGTGAAAAAATTGATAAGTTTATTATTATGCTTTTGTGTATTGATACAGATTTAAAAATAAATATGGAGACAAATTTTTTTTATTATAACCTTATCTAAATGGTCTTTCGCTCCTGATCATTCACACTAATGAAAATTAAAAGCTATTTCTTATACTAGTTATGCAACTTTAACACAAAAGGTGTAAAAAGGATAGTATACAAATTTATTTTATGATAATATTTTAAAGCATGTGTTTCAACAAAATGGACGAATCTATTACCTCAACAATGATAGATAAATATCAGAGTTTTATTATCACCACACACATGTAAGTTGATGATTCAAATTATAATTTATCAAATACTTTTTCTTCTTCTACGTTTTGAAATGCTAATAGTTACTTCCTTTTATGTTTCAGACCGCTCTGGGCCTGTCAGTCCTTGATTTGGATTGCTTCGCTCAGGTTCCGTCGTCAGCTTGGAGAATTTTTAGTATAAATGGCCTCTAGTTTCCATTTATGGTTTATTTGAAAGGGTTATTAACTTAAATGGATATTTACCACGGGATTTTTAATAGGAACTTGTTGAAAAAGGTTAGTTTCACTTATACTATATATAATTTGAGTTGTTTTACTTTATTCTAACTTAAATTTTAATTATTTTAATAACATTCAAAAAAATTTCTTTTTAACTCTGTATCTCTTTTTCAGCTCCGGGACGCCTTGCTTGTTTCTAATCAATAACAACGTAATTCTTTTTTTTTCTAAAATCAACAACCATGTGTCTCTTAGTTTTAAGTTTATTTTATATCATCTGACCAATCAAATTCATTTAATGATTTTTAATTTTTATTACTTGGCTTGAATGTTTAATTTTATGTTCCTTTTTTTATGAAAGTTTATTTTTAATATCTTTAAATACTTCATTGTT
>CAJUYH010006944.1:0-18797 GCA_910591685.1 Galerucella tenella
TTAATTTGTTTCTTCAGCTTCAGCGTACCCTGAACATGCATTTGATTTCCATTTTGTTCAACAACAATTTATGAAGTAAAATCGCAACAGCAATTCCTTGTAGCATACAGTTAATTTTTTCCATTAAGTGACAGGACAATCTCCAAGCTATAAACCGGCGCTTTCGGACTTCTAAAAGGTGCCTTGTTTTTCTCATTTATTTATCAACTTCATTAATATCGTTCCGAAAAAAAAACGTCATTTGGATAATTAACTGCAGAGATACTCGACAGATAACGTCCGAGGATTTTATAATTAACAATTGTGAATGGTTTCTGGTACCAAACTGATGGGAACCTAAATTAGTGCAATTCAACTTTCATATTAACTTCTTAAATTCATTCTTGTTTAACGACCCCCCAATTATATTTTTTTGTTGTATTTTATGAAATTCTTGGCAATTTTATTGCAATTGAATTTAGTTCATTTTAAAAATGTTTCAGATGAAGAGTCAGTCTTATACTCCATTCGAATTGGTAGATATGTTCACAAAAATAATGGTATGAAAATATGTCTTCTTTTTTTCTTTAGCAATGAAACGTGTTTTTCACGGAATCATGTTAACACCCTGTGGGGTAGGTAATCATCAGCAAAAGCGAATAGAAATTAACTTGATTTTTCTGAGGTTAACATAATGTTGCATGGATAGAACTCAATAGTTTTGCTATTTATCATAGCTTAACGCCCCCCTAATCTCCCCCAATAAAAGAGACAATGACGTGAGTAAAAAACGAAAATATTAAGCAAATATGTGGCATTTGACGTTAACTCTCATTCGCAGTTGCATAGAGTGTATAGAGTGTTCACACTAAGTGACCAACGAAACTTACTTAAGTGATAATGTTCTCGACAAATCAGCCAAAAATACAAAGGAAAGATCATACAACTGAACGAGAAATATCTAGGGTTTTATTGTTAGGAAAATTGGAATTTAGGTAATAATAATTGGCACCTATCAGCGACAGGATCGTTTACAAGAGCCGGATGATTAGTTTATGATTCTAAAATGTGTCAAAGCTGCCAGTTAATTATTTAAAGACAAATATTTGAGGCGAGATTGTATTTAACACTCCAAATAACAATTGAACACAATAGTTTCATTGACCTTTTCAAAATTTCCTTTAGACTCACATCTGTTGAAAAATCCAATTTAAAATTTCTGCCTATATCTACATGTTAATGTATCTACACTGGCCACCAAAAACTGGTTTCCTTAGAAGGTAATTTGGAATCTATATCAGATGATAGATATCTTCCAGAATTCTACAATTCACAATAATACACATAGATACTATCAAAAGAATAGAAGAATAAAAATTTTACACCTTTGCAAAAGTGCTTTTGAGTCTTTTGATTTCGATGATTTTGTTTTGGGGAACTATAGGTGAATTCTCCTGCTGCTGTACTTGAAGTTGTCATGCGAAGTTAAATTCGAAAATATACGGGGTGTATTAATGTCAACATGTTTTTCGACCGAAATTTGAATCACCGTATAGGTGCTACAATGGAAGGTGATAACTAGCACCATGTTTTATCAACATTTTTCTCTTTTATTCATCTCCGCTATTGCAGTTTAGAGGAAACCCTACAGGTGCAGTAGTCATATACAAAAAATATCGAATAGTTTGGCCATCCCGGTATGGCAGCTCTGACCTCAATCCTATTGAGCATCTCTGAGTTCAATTGTAGAGACATATTTGCCGCTTTGACAAAGCAGACTTTGATAGTTCTTCAAACCTTTAACTCGAATGGCTTTTTGTAACCGCGGCTCATGAAACATAAAATCAGAAAGTGGCTAGCTTCAGGTTTGTTACAAGTCTGTAGGGGAAGTTGCAAACGTTCAGGAATTCTTAATTTCTGGTTTTCTACTTAAATATTTGGTTCAAAAAATGTTTAAATTGATTTTTGCAAAGAAGTACCTACTAATATATTTTTATAAATTACCAAAAAAACGGATATCGGCTTAATACCCCATTCTAAATTACCTCCATAAAGTATTGAATACAAATCTCTTGACTTACACTATCAATACACATCAGGTTATCAGTTAATCTCAGTTTTTTTTTCAAAACGTGCTTGGCAACTATGGCCACTGGCACAGTGTCGAGGACAGAAGACAGTTATTACAGATAATTTGAACATTATCATGGAAATGAGCAATTTGGCACACACACACACACACACACACACACAACCTAGATGAGCCCGTCCCACCCAGGATGTTCCTCTGTAAGCGAGGTACATCTCCGGGGAGGACTTCCACCACTTCCCCCCATCTTATCCGATGGGTCTCATCTTTATAGTTCGCGTTTCGGCGTACAGCTCGTCCCTAGCTAAAAGGGCTAGCAGCTGGGGGCGAGCCGTGTTCTCTTTGACCGTGTAACCTCGGTGGTTTTTTCTTCGGCGGTCTTCCGTTGTGTCTGTGTCTTCCGTTGTGTGTGTTTGCGCTGCCTCTACAAAGTGCGTCCTCAGCCGGCAATTACGGCTGAAAACAGCCTTATAGAGTGTGTCTTCTTTTCTTCCGATTCTTACAAGCGACTTTAAGCCATTAGCTGAGCTAATAGCTTTGTTACCTGTTCGAGGATCTTTTGTTTCGTTGTTGTCGTCGTTGTTTTCTTGTTAGCTGCGGCTTTTGGGTCTACTAACATGTCTTGCAGATGATATTTGAGATTGAGCTGTCGTCTTCATAGATTAAATTGGCGACAATCAACCAGGATGTGTTTCGCAGAAACTGGTACTGGCAGCTTTGACAGGAAGGTCTGTTGGTTGAGGTTATTAAGTAACTGTGCGTGAGTATGGTGTGACCTATTCAAAGTCTTCGTAACATTGATACTTCTTGTCCAGAGAGACCAGTGGGGTCAGTAAGCAGTGGTGAGTTTGCCACATACATCTGATGATTATTTTTGCTTCTGCCTTTATGTCCTTGGGAATCTGGATATAAGAAGTAATTGTTGCAGGAGTTGAGGCTATTTTAACATGCTGATCACCCAGTGATACTAATGCGTGAGGATATCAATATAATTGGTGTTTGAGAAATAGAAATGGTGGAAAAAGTGGACAATGGGATGTTCAGTGAATAATTTTTGGATAGATTAGATATACGCTAAAAAGTCTGTGCAAATGGCAACTGTTTTATTCGAATGATTGATTTGCATAAAAGTAAAATATATTGAAGTGATAAATCATTGCAAATATATCAAATAGTGATGAGCAAAATTGGCCTTGGTCTTGGTCTTGCGAAAAAGCAAGACCAAGACCGAGACCAAAACCATTCTTCGACTCGCAAGACCAAGACCAAGACAGAATGAACAAGAACAAGACTAATACCAAGACCGACTATGCAAGACCAAGACTAATTACGCAAGATTCAACCAAAAATTCTTTTTCACAGTAACTATATGAGATAAGATATTTGTAACAGCGTCAACATATGCTTTTCTTGGAACAATATAAGTTGGCATGTCGAGTTGTCAGTTTTATTTACTAGATTTTAACGATATACATAAAAAAACGAAGAAATCACTGTTTAAAAAAAAGGATCTAGAAAAATGTCTTTGTCCCAATGTCTGGTTAACACATGGCTAAAATCCAAAGGAAAATTACTTATTTTTCAATATTTTCATTTTTCTCAAGGATTTTTTTTTGCTAAAAGGTCAATTTATGCGTTGGAGGTAGGTAGGTTCTTGAGATTCCATAAATATATTTTGAACTGGAGAATCATTCTCTTGACAAGTTGGGACAAGCTCATATCGCGACGTACATGATAAAGTTTCTGTATTTAAGACGATTTGTGACAAAGCCGTTGCACAGTATAAGAACGAACCAGTAGTAATGTTTGTTGCATAAAAATAAAATGTTTACAAAATTTTTTGTTAAGAAATTATGGCATGACCAAGACTAAAACCAAGACTGAACAAAATACAGCAAGACCAAGACCAAGACCAAGACCGAGACCAGACAGATTTGAGCAAGATCAAGACCAAGACTGAATAAGCAAGACCAAGACCAAGACCGAGACTGTTCGAGTTGTTGTTGCTTTGCTCATCACTAATATCAAAGTATATTTGGAACTTGTTCAGAAGACACTTCATTGTAAATATCTTATATACTAGTGCTGTCTGCGTATATAAAGCTAGCGGTTTATTGAATCACTGTTTGTGTTTAATGTGATATTTTGGTATAAAAACGAGTGCGTCTTTTAACCGTCCTCCAAAATGTATGAAGATAGAGATGGACCATTAATATTTTATAACCAATTATACAGAATTTATGAATGCCTTTCAAAAGGCGGCAGAAACTCTCACACATCCCAGTCAAGAAATCAGAATCAATCAGATCGACTTCCTGAACGTCCAGTTCAACAGTGCGTGTTTAAAAAGTTGATTCAATTAATAAAAATCACTGCACCACTTCATATTATAAATCAGTTTCTCTCAAAGGATCGACAGCGTTAGAAAGGAAACTATTTTTATGGAAGCCATAAAATATTAAACTTTTTCCGTTCGGTTGAAAATGTCGCTGGTGAAGCGTAAAAAACGTACAGATTTATGAAGCTTTTATGACGTTGTACATGTCTTTTTACGATATATACCTATAAGGTTTTAGACGAGGAAAAAAATGACAATTTTCTTTCGTTTTCATCACGCAAAGACGCTACTTACTACGACTTGTTTATTGCACTTGCACTGAAACGGAATTCGTAGAAAAAAATCGATGGGAAGATGGAACTATTATAGAAACTCAAAACAATCATGATCATTCTTATTTCACTCAAAAGTTAAAGTCGTATTGATATTATAATGAAATTACTTTTAGCTTTAGGTACCTACCTACCTCTTCAGATTTGTTATATTTCATCTAAAATCACTTTAGTATATGAAATGAAGCATCGATTTGCAAAAAAATTTCGGATTATGCTCATTTCACCTTCCAGTTTATTTTCTAATCTTCCGTTGTACGCTTTTCGTCTTTTAAGGGTGGAAACTACCCCTACACTTGAGAACCACTAGTATTTTGACTTTTTTCCTTGCATCTCGGCATTGAGTAATTATAGATAACTTAATGAAAATAAAATATACCCAAGCAAAAAAATTTCATTGACCATTACTCGCTTGTCCGTTACAATTTATTTATCCACATTAAACAATGTAAAAGTTGATCTGGAACGAGTCCGAAGGGCATCAACATTTCACTAGAATGTCGACTGACCAATTAAAATCCGATTTTGTTCACCAATCACCTGCAAACGACTCTTTGCAGGCCTGACCTACGACTACATTGCGTAACTGTTTAAGTGAAATAAATATGTATTCGTAGCACAAGTACAACTTGTCGTGTTCCATTGGCAACTGGTCGATTAAGATTTCAAATTATTGTTGTACCTATGTCGTTAATAGTTCTTTAACGGGAGCTCAGGATACCTAATTCGATTCATAAAAGGTGCTGGTCAGATATTGTGGAAAGACATTTCTCAAATTGATCATGCGCTGTGTTACTTTGATACGAACAAATTAGATATCTAATATCTAAATACCAATTCACAGGAAATAGTAATTTACGTTACAAGACCAGAAAGTAGTGTTTTTTCAGGTCGGGACAAGCAGATTCCAGGGCGAGCCTTAGGCGAGTCCTGGAAGCTTGGTGAGATCTGAAAAACACTTATTTTCGGTTGCGTGACGTACAATATTTTTTTAAGACGGACACTTCGATATACATTCAATTCCTTATTTTACTTTTTATAACAAAATGATTAACAAAACTAAAATCAGATAAAGCAATAAGTTTGACATAAACGATTAAAAATCAACGAACTGTCATCACTCGACAAAATATCGAAACGTTATTACCATAGTAACAAAATCAAGGTAGATTGTATTATAAAAAAGCGATTGAAATAATGAAAACAAAATGGACGTCAGAGACCGGCAATAGTATATTACGTAACGTGTGCGGAAAGTGACATTTTTCACACGAGGGGGAAGTATTGTCTCACGAGCGCAGCCGAGTGAGACAATCCCACGAGTGTGAAAAATCACTTTCGCACAAGTTATGTACACTATTTTTCCTACGACCACGCGATATACTTTTACCAAATTAGGCATGTATAATCTTGCTTTTTTATGTAGATGTGAGAGGTTTTACATATGTGTATTTGTGAATACTTTATATGGTTTTGATTACTTACCTTTGAAATTGGCCCAGAAAATTGTGATTTTTATGTTTTAATAACATGAAAGTCCAATAAATGTCGATATAAACACATTTTATTTTGGAGAATAAATAAACTGTTGTGTATATTTCCTTAGCGCTTATTAGTATCTTGGACAAGAACCATAAGCTACAACAGCGGGATGGCCGAGCGGTCTAGGCATCCGTGGGCTCGATTTTTGACAAGCAGTAGGGTGGTTCGAGTCCGGGCTCGGTATTTTTTTTTTAATTTTAAATGGAATAAATAGATTATATTATATTATTATATGGACAAATCAACTTAGGAAATAAGCATTTCACATATACATATTAATTTGCGGAGTAAAAAGACTAGCATTTCAACATTCAATTTGACAGCTTTTTTATCAGCACACGTACGGATAAGATTTTTTTCCGTAAGCGTATGAATAAAGGTCACTTTCCATAGAACTAGTCAGTGCGATATATGTCACTTTCCTATGTGGACGTAGGAAATAGTATATTACATAACGTGTGCGGAAAGTGACATTTTTCACACGTTTGGCAAATATCACACGAGTGTGAAAAATTACTTTTGCACGAGTAATGTACAGTATTTTTCCTACGATCACGTGATAATTTCACCAAATAATGTGTAATCAACATCTGACATATTAATACACAAAATGTTACAATAAAAGTCAACATAATTTATTTCAAAATTAACAATAACTATCAATAGTGACAAAAATTCAAGTAGTTCAACTATATATAATATAGGTAGGTTCTACAATTATTAATTGGTTGTTCATCATACTCCATACATACTTATCATGAATACCCTTCAAGATGATTACATTTTCCTACTATTATAACAGGTGATTTGGATAAGTTGGTCGATCCTCGACCGCGCCCCAATTTTTTTTAATTAAAAGGTCACAAAAGTTTCACTTTTCAAATAGATCGCTTCAAATTTAGATATTACCATTGTCTAATACTAATATAAAGAATTTCTTTATATTAGACAATGATATTACATAGGTAAATCTAATTAAAAATTATATTTTTGACAGCTTGCCAGTGGTCAATCTTAATAAAAATTAACTTGGAAGCTTTTTTATCCCTACACGTACGGATAAGTTTTTTTTCCGTACGCGTATAATTAAAGGCCACTTTCCGTAGAACTAGACAGTGCGATATGTCACTTTCCTATGTGATCGTAGGAAATAATATATTACGAAATATATTACGAAAGTGACATTTTTCACACGAGTGAGACACTCCTACGAGTGTGAAAAATCACTTTCGCACAAGTAATGTACACCATTTTTCCTACGACCATACGATAATTGTAACATATATTGTTTAACATAATGGTTCTTTAGAAATAATGTGGACATCGGTGAGTGCGAAAATGAAATGAGTGAAATTCACTTTGCAACGATTTATGTACACTATTTTTCCTACGGCTATAAATATTTAAAAAGTACCTTAGGTTTTTCGCTACTATCAGTATCAACTTCCATTATAATAAAAAACCGAGACTAACACTTCTTATTTCTAGTTGATCTCACAATTATAATTCGTTTACACTTTTATGTAATAAATATTTCACTCACACTTCTTCACAAAAACTATTTCTATGCTTTGTGTTATAATTTGAGAATTTGGACATAAGCCTACTTTATTATTTTCCACTCTTATTTATTTATTTATTACTTATTATATATTTTTTACGATCACGCGATAAATTTACGAAATATGATGGTTTTATTTATTTGACATCAATAACTGTACCTACCAACAACATATTATTATTTTCAAAATAATCAGTTTGTAGTGAAAAATATTTTCAAAATAACGCAGAAGACATTTTAATTCTTTATAATTTGATTTTTTCAAATTCCTACAGCTATACTATAGATATACCCAAAATAAGAACATTTGACAGCTATCCGCGTCTTGACAATTCGGATAATGCTGGAGACCGCGATTCGATTTCCGGCCGTACCTAGTTGTTTTTTTATCACAAAATTTGGTGAATCTTAATAATTTTTGAACAGATTTTGTGTTTTCTGCTATATTTGTAGTTATTGCGTCGGTAAATTGAAATAAGAAAACTACGTTAATCGAATTCATGCGAACCGTGCGATATGATATCACACTAGGGTGATATCATAGCGCACGGTTCGCGTCAATATAAAGATATGAGAAACTTTCCGCCAGCGTAGAGAGTGCGATATATGTTAATTTCCTATATGGTCGTAGGAAAAAGTTTTTTCCGTTCCCTGGCATCCATTTTCTGGTCTAGATTGGCAAAACGTTATTTTCTGGACGAAAAATTGTCCAGAAAGTGTATATTTTCTGGTCGGTCTTAAAAAAAGAAGAGGAATGATAGAATTCAATGTAGACAGTGGCAGCTCATAAAAAAATTTTTAAAAAGTTCTGCAGTTTTTGAGGAAAAGATTACTTTGTAAGGTGGTTGTCTCCCATCGATTTCATCGTCGTTTCTCCACTTTTTGTGTTGAAATTTTTAATTTCTGGAACGATTGGCAGTGATGCACTAAGCACCACTTCGCTAACAAAAAATTATTACCTCTAAGTCGAGTCTAATTGAGCCATAATGTTGGTTGTCCCTCCTATCAACGCAAATTCCATACAATTATGAAGATGGCTTTTAGCATTTTTGGTGTTCTTTCATTTTCAACTCAAATGAACTAGATCCGTGACTCCTATTTCCGTTCAATGCTTTATCTCTACCAAAAAGTAAGCAGGGTGATCAATATAAGGCATTTTTTTGTTACATTCACAAATTGGATGAATATGTCGACTAAATTTACGTGTATTCATTGGAAATCTTTTTCACAAAACTAGAACAATCAATTAATGAATGCAACGAGCTTGGATGCGTTACTTGGGTACTACTTTATCATGGTTAGGCTCTATGTGAGTGGGGCCTTCTCGCCACCTCCACTGTGTTCTTCGTTAGGTCTATTGTTGCTACTACTTTATCATAAAAAGAATATCGAGGGTTAAAAACGGTCACGGACTACCGGTCTATTACGCCAACAATGATATTTATAGCTTTGGTCTCTTGAACTAAACTTATTCGTAGATTCTAGCACTGAGCTGACCAGCTCAAATGGTAGCCTCGCCCCAACATTCACGTAGTTCAAGAGTCTTCCTCACATCTGGCAATGTTCTCGCTTACTGTGTCTACTTCCAGGTCCTGATGGAGGTAATTACTCCGGCAGAACTAAGACTCATTGACAGAGCTCTTTACTACTTTCTTTTTAAAGCGTTCTATAACAGGATTTTATTATACATATATAGACAGAATGGAGAAACAACTTTCATGATATATCAATCTTATTCTCCAAATATAGTTTAAATTATTAGACTGTCTTCCATGCAAGTGAATTTATATGATTAAAAACTAATACATAAGAAAGTATACGCATTTTAAAATTTCATTCATTTTGTTCCGCTTGGCCATCATCCCAATACGCTGCTTAATGACATTAAAGGCGGTAATTTTATATTTTTATTCCGCTGGTAGACCAAATCGATCAAATCAATTGTTCATGGTAGTCAGAGATGAATAAAGCGTGTTCACAACCGTATAATTTTTTCCAGCCGAAATTGATTAAAGAAAGAAACAATAATATAAAAAATCGACTAGACTGGTGGTCTTCAAGGCTATAGATATTTGACTAAATTAATTTAATTCACTGATGCATTATAAAGTGAAGCATGAAGATAGAAGAGAATATCATTTTTTCACAGAATGTACCAACGTAATAAAATTGAAGGTTATGTTATAAATTTGATAATTCTTTTGAAATAATTGATAACACTGAAATTGACACGTGAAATCTGACGTTACTAAGTGAAGTTTAACATTTTAAGCCTAAGCTCGGGGTGTGTTGTAGCTCGGCAAGTTAAGCCATTGTTATAGTCAATCATTGGTCAACATTAAGAGGTTGTTATAACACGAAATTCTAGACGTTCACTAACTGGCTAATCTTCGAAAAGTCTACCATCACATAGAGAGTTAACCAATGGTCAAACACTAAACAATACAATTTCATATGTTCTATCTGTTCAGAAGATGAAGAATCCTTTGATATTCCAATAATTTTTTTCGTGCAAACCTAATGTTTTCAGGAAGTTTCACTTCTATCACGGGTACGGTACTGAACGCGCAAAAAGTCTTCCATTAGATATATTTTCTGAATTTTACTTTCAAGATTTTAAATAACATTTTATACACTTAGTTGATTGACTGGTTTAAATTGTTGAATGCTAATAGAACGTGTTAGTTCTGGTAATCAAAGCCGTAAAGATGCAAAATATGTGATGGGTTGCAGACAAGAACACATCAAGCGAGATGGGGCTTGTCAAGAGTGAAACGGCTTTTATCAGAGCCGACAGAATTTCAACGGGATTTTGAAATTTTTACTAAATGATGAATAAGAAAACAAAAGTTAATATGCTAATTCCTACTAGAAATGTGCACAGGGCCCCATTCTCTCAGGAGGCCCCAAAAGACCGAAATTCCGAAAAAAACCGTTATCGTAATCGTAACCAAAAAATCATTAATGTCATATTATATCATATTGTATTTGAGGACCTATAACAAATGGTCACACTTACTACAAAAATGTTTTTATAATTTGCTTTTTTCACTTTCCAAAAGGGCTCCAAATTCTTGTATGCCCAAGGGAACCAGCCTAGTTCAAGACGGCCTTGCCCATGCGCAGACCGCTAATTGAGATTCACGCAGCAAGCTGAATACATTAGTATAATTTCGGTCAGTATTACTTTGAGTTACCGAATTGCTGGTGATGCAATTTACTGCTAGGGGCTGCGAGATTCATTCGTTGATTGGTGTTTTATTTCGTTTGCTGTTAAGTGATCTTTAGATATTTCAGTAGCTCACAGACTGAATCATAGAGAAAAAAATCAAACGGCTAATTATTATTGTCATTAATATATTGTATGGTACAGAAAATACCCGTATATATGTCTATTGTTACAAATAGTAATCTATGTATTCAAAGAATTATGCTACGAATAGCTTATAAATACGATCCGTAATAAAAGCTGAACACGAATGTTAATGATTTTACGTGCTCCAACTTAATATTAGCATATTTAACCTTTGTTATATCGCATATAATTGAAAAAGCTTTTTGATCTGAGCCGACTTTAATGAATACCACTAAGCGACGACCATTATTTTCCAAAGTTAAACGGATCTTCGGCATGTCCCAAAAATACCAAATGCTAAAATTATTTTAGTTAATAACCAGTTCTCATCTGGTGCTTCAAGGATGAATTTGGCAGCTTGGTCTTGGTATCAATGCTGCATATTTTTTCAGGGTGTAACCAACAGGTCGTTTGAGTCGTTTAAGAAATGCAACAATTTCTTGGAAATTTAGTAACGTCCACGTTTTCATTAATTGCAAGATAACTTTTTTTCATTGAGGCTCTACTCAATGAATTTAAGCATTTTGAGGACTTAGCTTTTTCCGACCAGTATACTAGAAGAAAATCATCACTTACTGTGCTAACATTCTTTTTCCACTAATGGCTGTTGAGCTGACAATTATTGCTCCTTCTAGCCAACTGAGTAGTTGAATTTCTCTATTAGTGGTTAATAAATTTCTACTATTAACCTACGTCAATATAATAGACAAATTCAAATATTTTGAGAATTCAGGGATAGTAGTTCAACAAAAACTTGCGCAATATAAATTTTTTTTATTGGTGAACCATTTCACCCATTTAAAGCACGCCGCGCGTGTTTTAAAGTTACCGTAGCAACATCACGTAAAGTATTCGTGGATAACTGGTCTCTAAAACACTTGCTCTATTTCGAGCACTCCGGCTTCGCCGTCGTGCTTGAAAAATGACTCGTGTTTCGAAGACATTAATATCCACTTATATTTTAATATACTATTATATCCAGGAGATTGTATTTAACATATTTGCCTGCTTGAAATCACGTATCAAGATGGAATTAATTAAATAAAAATGCCATTAGTTCAAAATTCGCGCAAAACCAAAAATGACTGATGATATAACGAGTACGTTCATAATATATCAAAAACTGACAGTGTACTTGTCAGTCAGATGACGGAGTAAACGCTCTCGTGGTGCGTTTGTGAATTATTCATAATTTTTGTCTTGAATTTGGCTAGAAGTTAAAAAAAATGTATATACGCCATGGTGTTGAAGACATTTATAAACACCGCACCTTATTCTGCTCGGGGCAAAGCCCCCCGAGGAATAATCTTGGTGCTCGATCAATAAAAATAGTATTCACCACCTTGGTGTGTAATATACTATTTGATGGTGCCACTTGCGGAATAGTTGAAACTCCTTCTCACATGCAAAATATTTCAAAATACTGACATATGATGTCCTAATACTATGGTTGTCATTATCGGTCTCAGTAAGGTATAATGAAGAATATTTCACTGCAATTTCTTGTTGAAATTAGTAATTACCAGGTTCAATTGATTGCATTTTGATATTTTCTTTGGAAATATAAATCTTTTTAACATCTAAGATTGTAAGTTCATATATTTCTAATTTCTTTGAATGCAAATTATACAAATAACCTTGAATATTGTGTTGAAAACAAAAGATGGCATAATTCATTAATCAACGCTTGCGGGATAAAGCTTTCTATGATAATTAGATTTTAATAACTGATCTTGACTAACCTTACTATACAACGTTCCCATTTGTCTTATTCTTATTACCATCTCAGCAGCGGTATGAATGAACCAAGGATAAAAAACTTTTCGATTATATAACTGTATTAACTTTTGGAAATCCTGAGTAACAAAGAAGGTTTCTTAGGATCTAATTTGTAAACTATCTTAAATTTCCGATGTTTTTTGCATATTTCGAATATTTTAAACCCTTTTGATTTCAATGTCAATTTCAGAAAGGTCTGCATAAAATGCGCTTCTCTTTTTATATTTTGAATATTCGAGACTTCAAATTTTCAACTAAATTTCAAAAGATTATTTTGTCCTCTTCTAGAAATTTAGAAAACTTTGCTCACTATACAGTACTCTTAGGGCGATTTGGTTTTCTCTTCCCATTTCAAGTTTATGCACCCTTTGCTCGTTTTGGCGAAGTAATAATCCATTTTGGGCTAATAACAATCAATAACCAAATCAAATAACAAATGCATTTAATCGATGTGGTTATTATAGTTCATACAATAGCTTTTTTGGTGTGCGTCATCGTTTGTGACGTATGTCCGGGTTTTCGGCATGACGTTTATTTTATTTGCAATTTTGGCATCTAGCTAACCTTAAATTTGATAGATAAAATCATTAGGATTCTATTCAGTCAAATTCGAAAAGGCTATGAGATTAATAATTACCAGCTTCTTTTTCTAACTAAAAATACTTGAGAGCTTTCAAAATGCTGATGGTTTTCAGTGTATCTAGACATATTTTTGTATTACTTAAATAAATAAAACAAGATTAATATTCACCTTTAATAAATGATAATTGTCCGTGAACAACAGAGTAAAGACCTGACGAGAACTGCCAGTGGGACAGTAGAAAAAGACATATTGCCGCTATGAAAAGTATGTCTGCATTCTATATTGAATATTGTGATTTCTCCCGATCAACTGAACAAATTTTCAAGTCACAGATTAGGGTAAACGTTTGTAATACATTTAAACGGTTCATTGTTGTGATATTTTGATTAGGATTAATCACAGACCTGCCTTTTTTCCATTTCATCTTAGGTAATGTGTTAGAAGGACATTAACAATCGATGACGCACACCAATAAGAAGGATATTATTCCAACCATAATAATCATAAGGTGATAATGACATTACTGAGCCCTTGAAGACGTCACTACTTTGACATTTTTAACAATAAACTCTCGAGCTGTGTGTAAATACTGCGGTTTTAGTTGTCGATTGTCAATTCCTTTTTGGTAAATGCTGTATATCCTGGTTATCACCTAAATGTAAGGATGTTATTGGTAGTTATTCTGAGTGACATTTCTTGGTTGTTGAAGGGCTACAACCAAAATCGGAAAAATATTAACCGTGGTTCGAACAATTGTGTTCGCCTGAAATCACTTTATGTTAAAAGTTATTGTCGTCAATAAAACCTTGTCGATCGTGACAATGTTCTTGTAATATTTTCATTTCCCGTCATTTTAAATTATAGAAAATATTAATATTGAATGATTACGGTTTTAAATAATTATCATTTTGAAATCTGAGCTCCATTTTAGTAACTTAATACCCTTGGAATCTTTTCAGTGCCCAAGAAAATACCTTATAACCAATATATTATAACGTTATAGAAAACGTTGATTTCGTTGTAATTAAACATCCAAATTGTCACTTTAAATTCAAAAAATACCCAATTGAATAAATCCAGTTAACCTTCTTCCCTATTTTTTATTTATTTCCATACAAAAAACCTAGAAAATACAATCTTTGAAATTGAAATTTAATTCTGCAAACTTTAATAGCCTAACTTTAATACTTCACCAATTTCCCACATTATTTACCTTTTTATTTTGTTATAAACACAAAATAAAGCAGTACTAAAAGTGCTTCAAATAGTTATGTATATCGGATAAATCTCATTTAAACCCCGAAGGACTTTATCTTCAAATATTTGTCGGCTCTAGTTGTATTATCTCTCAACTGTAATAGCTTCAGCTATTTCTAACGATCATGTACCATTATAAATAATTAATTATAATTAGTATTGGGTATGCTGGAGACTGTATATGACATTAAGCTGGAGCGAGTACTATTAAAATTAAGTTTTTTACGATGTGTAAGTAGATTGTTTATAATGATTGGATTGTAATTGAAGATAACTAGCTAATCACTACGAGTTAATGTTGAAATGCTTTCAATTTAATTTATTTAATACATACTCCTTAGAAGTTTTATAAATTATAGGCTTGTGTGTACTAAAAATAAAAAATTCACAGCTGAACGTGAAAAAAATTATAGAATTACTTAATCGTTACAATCTTAAAGCCATTAAAACAATCCGCTGAAGGTCGGGCAATTGCAATACACCTTGAAAGAAATTTTAACCCAACAAATAAGAGACCAATACTGAAAGAGAACACATTGAAAAGTTCAATTTAAACTTCTTTTTTATATTTGGCTCAAGTTTTATATCAATTAAGCTATCTGGAAAAAATAATTATAAAAAGTATTATGAATAAAAAGAAAACAAGTCCATTTTTACTTTGAAATTCTTACTTTAAAATCTTTCTTTTATTTTTTATCAGTGGCCATCGCTAGGGGGCGCTACATAAATCAACAGGGCTGCAATAAAGCTGTACAGTAAAGCTTTTTAGTGAGGGCACAGAGTAACGTCTTCATAAGGAATAAATTTTTGCTAGGGATAGCGTTTTTAATTATTTAACATCGATGATAGTATCAGCACCTAATGTTCACTTAGAAAACCTAACTTACACTGCGAAAAAGAGTTAAGAGGTATTTAAACACTGTATAAACACTTCTATTGCAAATAATCAGGAAATATACACGAATGGAGTGGAAGAGTAGAGTGATAACCACGTGGGCACACTTTAAAAATGATCTCCAA
This sequence comes from Galerucella tenella, assembly GCA_910591685.1. Lineage (NCBI taxonomy): Eukaryota > Metazoa > Arthropoda > Insecta > Coleoptera > Chrysomelidae > Galerucella > Galerucella tenella. The sequence goes on from CAJUYH010006944.1 coordinate 15,836, forward strand.
AATGTCATAAGCAATTCACATTTACTTATGCAACATTATAGAAGGAGGATATACCAGCTCTAGAAGTTCATTCAATAAAACACTTAAGCTTGAATTGAATACATTGAGAAAATGTCATTTTTCTACTCTCATAGCACTTAAGATTGAAACCGTGAAAGAAAACCGTCAAAGAATATCACATAAGTTGGAGGAAACTGGGCGGTTGAGTATGGAGAACACATCCAGCAGCTTCATTAAATTGTAGAATAATTGTGTCCACGATTCTACCTCTACCATGGAGTAACATCTAAAACGGATGTACATAATTCAAATTCAAGGTTCAAAGGACTATCATCTCCAAAACTTGAAACAAAAATATTTATAGCCGTTGTTCCACTTAACAAATATTTAAATAGGGTACAAGCATAAATTTTGCTATTGGTGGGAATTGACGCTTTATCAGGTCTCCTAACACCTTGCATGCCTATTTAAAAAAATATATAAACTTTACTTTTAAAACGACTTTAAAAATCATAAAATTTCAAAGTCCGCCAAAACACGCTTTACGTCATAAAGATTGCTGCCCCATGGTTGACGTCATTTGTTTACGTTCTTATTCGTGTATCACGCTCTGAGTTCTTGTGACCTGATTTGTTTCTGAAAGCTTGAAAAATGGATAAAGCAAAAAAAAAAAAAATTTTATACCAAGTATTGCATTGTTCCAGAGTGTAAATCAACGTCTATTAAAACTTCAGACAAAATATTTGTAACTTTACCTGGTGGCGCAAGGAAAAATACACTTAAGAGAAGGGCATTATGATTGCAAGCTATGCATCGAAATAAAGACGATATTTCGACAAATACTACTACTTTTGTTTGTGAAGACCATTGAAAGTACCTACCTACTTCTACGCTGGTAATTTTTATTCTTAGATAGTTTGAGGTTATGTACCTATATGTCTAGGAATCAACCATAAAAACATTATTTTCTTACGGCCACACATCGAAATATGGTTGGTATATATTATATATAATACATAGTTTAAATCGTACATACGATAATGCTTTAACTCCTCTTATTTCCTCTGCATTAAAGCAGCATAAATAAGACTACTTTGGGCAAGTTATCAGTTTGTGCTTTTACAAAACCTTCGCTAGCCATATCTTCACTCACAAAATATGAAAGAATCGTCACTGAACACTGATCTAGTGAATAAAATATTTTCTTCCAGAAGTTTTAAAATATCCTCGGAAATATCGAATATTTATGTCCACTTTCCACTTTACGTTGACTTTTAAAAATCAAAAAAGCAAACACAAACACGTAATGGTCTCAAACAAACATATAAATGATATTTTCACGTCGATGAAGCAATTAATAGTTGATTAAAGTACAATATAAACACACAACTACACAGAACCTGATGCAATACCGGCCATATTGACAAAAGTAAACAAACAAGAGATATGACATCACACGTATCATCGGTAGCGTTCGGAAATCCTCGGGTGTTGGTCGGAAAGTGCATTGAAATTTGAATTTTATTTTAAAATTCAAAAGTAATTTCCAATGGAAACAGGTTTATTTCCTATTATTAGTTATTTTTGATATAAACTTTACTATTATAAATTAATATCTAAGCAAAATATGAAATATGCGTGTACTCTATTATACAATTCAGTCCCGCAAGATTTTATATTTGAATTTTATTCCCATCTTGCAGATATACTAACCACGTTTGACATTGAAGTGTAATTCAATGTCCTTCGTGGCGTATATAACCAGGGAAGTAGTTGTTGCTTCTTAGTAAGCGGTCTTTGTTCTTATATTTTCAAATACTCTGTGAGGCGTTATAATAGTATTTAACTATTACCTTTGACATTTAGGAAAAATAGTGTATGTATTTCGCATTTGATGGCTATAAAGACACTTGTATTCATTCCGACACTCTCGTAATTTTCATACTCGTCTTCATCAAATGCTCATTTAATTAATTATTTCATTAATCTCACATAAAGTTCACTCAAGTTGAAGTTTTGTACTTTCAACAGATTTTGATCATCAGTAACTTGAAACCTCCAAGGCAACGTATATTTTCATCTCACTCTTCGGCTTTGAATTCCAATGCAATCAAGTGACTAATTCAGAATAAATCGGATGATCTGAATGCAGTACGAATCAAAGTAAAATCGCCTATGTACTAATTGTATTTTAGCCAGCGGTTGAATTGTATTTGATAAAAAATATTTTTCTTACACTTACTATATATGTAATGTAGATGTTTGTATTCAACAAAAAGATAAATCTGGACTTACTAACACTTTTATAGCTTCCTTTACGAGACACTATCATTTGTTGTTTTGTATTCCTTTGCAGTATTACCTAGCATGCCAATTACAGCGACCGCGTGCGCGACAGGGATCGGTTGCAATATTATTTTATTCCTGCCGCTTGCAATAATTTATCAAACATGTAGGTATTTCAGCTTTTATTACATTGAAATTCAACGATAAGTACCAAATTGGCAATGAAAAACAGTTTTTCAGCCCATGAATATAATGTAATGTCTTATTTACTCAACTATTTCAAAGCAATTAGGAAATTCGGCCAGTTTGCGACATAGGTTCAGCTACTTTTTTTTCTAAGGAGCCGTCCCTTCGCCGGTACCACCTCAGCCTCCTGGACTTATTGTGGATACTCCTAGTGTTCTGACTACAACCTATTCAGCCATTCCGTTCCCTGTATTAGCTCATACAGGTTCTTTGCTGGTTGGTTGTAGAAGTCTTCTGGATCCATTTGGGTTCTACCATAAAGTTTCTGCCTTCTGTGGTCCAGCGACTCACAGTTGCATAGTATATTCAGAGCTGTTTCGGTATCCTTTTTGCATCTTCTGCATGTAAGGTCTCCGTTGTACAGCCCTATTTTGTTTAGGTGCTCCTTTGTGGGAAATTGTCCCGTAAGTAGCCCCGTTATGGTGCGTAG
>CAJUYH010006945.1:0-18797 GCA_910591685.1 Galerucella tenella
ATTTAGGTATTACTCAACTTTAGGAAATGGTTGGTGAAATTGGGCATTAGTTTCATTTAAGGCGTTCATTATCATTACATTTTCATTATATTATAACTACACTCACATTAGAAAAAGTTAATTACTATATTTTCTTATATGATGTTCATGCAACCACATTATTGAATTTCAATTACACTATTGCATTAAGAAGTTGGTCTACTTTCAACTATACATTATAATTACATTATATTTTTAGTGAAAACCATAGAGAAATATAATATAATGTCTATGTCTATGGTGAAAACGCTGAAAACGATGAAATCGCATGCGCCAAAAATGTTACAGCTGTCATTCCAAGGTCTCCTTCTATTTCGAGCAGCCAATAATACTTTCAAAAGTAGAGAAACTGATATATTCCAAACACGTTTTTGCTGAGAGAACCTGATAACTTCCAAATAATTGCAAATAACTGACCTCCTAGCACAACCACAAACGATTCAAATAATATGACGTTTATCAATTGCCAGTCTTGTCAGTTCATAATTAATTTGTTGCATGAACTGGTTTGATTAGGCAGTGATAATGTAATTTAAGTGTAGTTATAATGTAATGAGAATGTAATTATAATGCACGTTGCATGAATCGGCCTTTGAAACCATATTTTAGTATGAACTATGTTTATAGTGTTTGACGTTGTCTGTCACAAGATATTGTCATTTTGTATTTATTACTGCGTTATATTTCGAAGTTGAATAAAGCCAATATTCTGTTTGGTTTTGCTAAAATCTTTATCAATAATCCAAGCCCATTTACCTTCGGGACACTTTTATGAATGGGGTTGATATAATTTACGAGTTCACTTAAGAGATAAACTTCAAGTGAATATTAACTTTTTATAAAACTTGGGTTAAACCAATGTGAATGCGTCGTTCCTCAATATATGTAACAAATAATAAGAATGAATTTACCTCACTCTACTTGACAGACTAATCATAGCAAGTGTTTTGTGGAGTAAATGAATGGGGCTAGAATGGGGAAAAAATAAATTGAAAAATGGCAGTATTAGAAAAGCAATTGTGTATACATTTGGTATAAATAACGCCTTTCATGATGACATTTTTAAATGAAGGAATAACGATATCCCTACAAGTATTTGATGTTAAAATGTATTTCTTTGTTCTATGAATTCCCAGAATATGTATTAATTTAATACTCTCTCTTGGCCCCACCATCATTTCCACATTAGCAACATTACCTTCTTTCACATTGTCGTCAATCCCATTTACAATTATTTTTCCAGGTACATGATGAATTTTGTGTCGGCTATACTATGCCATATAGCTGTAGCAACTATGATGGTCACTATGGTTTTTTTCCTTACTTTTATTTCGAATCTTAACAAGGAAAGTCTCCTCTTCCATGCCACATTGTCGCTACATTACATTTCTAGTCCTCATTTGAGACTCATTATATAATTATCTCCGTTGTATTTGATGATTTGAAACTGGAGTCATCAAATAATGAGAGAGGTTACATTCAGAATATCCAGAAAAATAAGAATAGGGGAATTTTCCTCTATCAAACTGTATACTTTTGCGAATATAGTTTTATCATAAGCAGATCCAGGCCACCTAGCCACAATATCAGTTATTTTTAGATTTGTTCCAGATACTGTTTGAACAAAAAAAAAACCATATCATGTAACTGAATCAATCTCCGTTCTCTCCCACTAAAAAACATGCGTTGAAATATCCTAATTCCGTTGAGAGCTGTATAACCTGGTGACTGAATTTCGACGTGTGCAATCAATGGCACCGATAGCACATTTAGAAGGTGTTTTCTCAAAATCTTCCCTCAGACTTCTCATAGCTACTAACACATTTTTCATGGCTACAAAAGTACTGGATTCATGTTGACTTCCAAAAACGGCTGCTACTACCATTATGCTTAAAGATGCAAAAGTGTAACTAGTAATTGAGTATGTGATACAAAGTTCCAATGAAAGTTTAATCAATAATTGATATATACCAATAAAATATTACACCAAACCATTCACCATTCAGTTCGCTCTAACAAACCATGAATTATTCGTTGTTCAATTTTCATGGATTTATTAGAAATTCTAAATCTATGAACAAATTCTGTACAACTTCATAAATCCATATGATCAGGTCGATCATGGAACATTCCATTTCTGCTTGGCTCTCCAAATGAATCCATGGAATCCTTTTCTCCAACACATAATGTTCCCGAAAATATCGTTAATGTCGTCAAATAAAAACATATGATGGATGTATTATTCGAAACTTGATTTTAAGCATTGCTTTATTCGTATATCCTTAACCCCAAAACCCCTTCCACGTCTATGGGGTAGGATAATTTTGGGTTAACCCTTATATGACGTTATTCACCTGAGTAAAAGTGGAGGTATTCTATACATGAAGTTAACTCGAATTTATAAAATGACACATATGTATACCATTGCAAAGTACGGGTTAACCTCACTTTATAAAAGGTCACCTTAGAGTGTGATTCAATAGGGCATGTCCACGTGACGTCACAAACTATTTTGACAAGACTTAGGTGGTAAAACAATAAACAAAGCGTTCAGAACACGTGGTACTTAATAGTGAGGTTATGCTGATTTATAATGGTAGATCGTGTTTGATTTTAGTTGATTTTGCTTCAGTGTACTTTTAAAGTTATTCAAATTGTTGAGCTTGCATATTTAATAATATTATGGGTTAATAGTTGTTTGTTGTTTGATAATTTTTCATCATGTCTATTGTTTTACCACCCAAGCATTGTCAATGTCAACCGTCGTGGACATGCCCTATATCTGTTATGGCATATGGTCAAAGAAGTATTGTTGTTTCTCAGTGAATGCACTGCTGTTTGAAAAATAATTTTTGAAACTTTGTGAGGCTTTATAATGTTATTCAGCAATATACCATTTTTTGTCCTTTAGTGCCTTAAGGCTAAGAAAATAAAATAAACTGCTGGGAGACTACAACCAGTTTAAAACAAACGATTGCCGAGGATAAAGTGGAACCGAACTGAGAATTTTGACAGGTCCCCTGTCGATATACCAATAGAAATGTTTTGGGACTTGGGTGTGGCATGTGAAAAGAAATAAATGTGAGAGGCACATACATAGTAATACATACATCTACAACCATTGAACTGCGCTCACAATGGTGGTACATGCTTCAGCAGGTGTGCATTTATAGTTTAATTGATTCCCAAAAGTCGAGAGTTATAAGTGAACACAATATTTAATTTCCAACTCTGAAGACCTATAGCTCGTTGACGGAGAAGAGAATCAATTTTTGGTAAGTACCTACTTTTGGATCACCTTGTATACAATTGGAGGATACTTGAAAAAAAATTGGTATCACAAATAGAAGATACTGTTTAACCACTTTTTATTTATTATTAAAAGAAATTAACAAGTAGGTCGCCAAGATTTCAATTTTTTGTACTAATAATAATATTTTTTAAGCGAATACTGTTTTCTCCCATATAAAGATGAATACTTTCTTTAACTTCATAAATATAATTAGGAAGCTTATAGTTTTAACAAAATATCGATATAAAAATCTTTAATTTCATAATATATACACTTAAATGTTTTCTAACTATTCTCAGTTCTGTGCTTTTTCGAACTATCGTATTACGTATATAGTGTTTCAACTAAATGTTCAGAAATTAAATTGGAAATTCTGAAAGTTGAAGAGAATTCTTAAGTGCTGCATAAATTATACATAACACAAACATGCTTATTCGTTCAAAATTACAAGCAGCAAAGTTTCACCTAAGTAGGTAATACTTCGAAACGATCATTACTAAAATGGTATTAGTTACCTAGAAGATGAAATTTCTCGGAAAAATGAGTTTCTTGCAATTAATATATAACATCAAAGATCATTGAAACTAGAGATCGATTAATCTGGCTTTTATCTGAGTGCATGTATGGATTTCCCAATATAGTCTGGGGAAGTTAGAACTCAATTATCGAATTTTGGCTAAAAGGGATATCATGTTCCTAATCGAAAATACCTCTCATCATTTTCCTGGATTATCGAATGAATGATGCTGTAGATTGCAGCACATTTTGCAAGCACAATTGCTCCGAATTGAAGCCTTTGTCGCTTATATCTGTTTCAATTTTGCTCTCACGAATAGATATTGAAATCGTGGGAGATCTTATGAAATCATAACGTGATAAAAGTAGATTGAGAGAAAAAAATTCGACTATAAGTTTTAAAAAAATCGTTAAACAATTTTAAACTTTGTTTATGTGATTGGCAAGTATGATTAGGATGACAAATTTATAAGAACATAGACCACAATTTTGAGATATGAATTATAGCAATCGACAAAGTTAAAGTTGTAGTTCAATAGCAAAATAACATTCACATATTTTTTCAACGCTCTAGCAACTTTTTTTTCCGTTGCGATCCGAAAAGAAGTTCAATAGAATTATCAGAAACCTGGAAAAGAAAAAGCAAAGTTTACTAGGCCCCTTAATTCTTTTTCCAAAGATATATTCAAGCGAATTCGGAATTTTCATGTTGTAGTTTATTGTTCGAAGAGTTGTGAAAAAAATAAGACGGGCAACTTAGTCAGGCTGAAAGATAAACATATACCAAAGCTCAAATAGCCTTACAGAATTTTTCGAAAATTAGGGTTGAGGGCATTTTTTCTATAATTTAACCTTCGTCGTACCGAGTTTTTTTTTTATTCTGTTTTTTAACGTCGGTCTATTTCTGCGACTGAGGCTAATCACCGATGCCGGAAGCACTTTACCCCTAACCAGAAATTTTGGCGAACCCACTAGTGTTCCAACCAGTGGTAGCGTTCTTTAACGAGCCCAACATCCATGGACTCGGGACCTCGGTTTCACGTCTCCTCCGAAAGACTGCATATTTACATTATACCTCGTACCGAGGTGGAAAAATACAGAAATCACCGTAAGGGGTACATTTATACCCCACGTAAAATTGCAGAGTTTTATATTCCTAATTTTAAGCAGCATATTTTTATTTATTTATGGAAAAAACACATACAAAGTGAATGTGAAAGTTACAATATTTATTCAGAATAATAAGAGCTCAAATTAAGTTCAAAACATGAAGTTTCAATCTAGTCTGAATGTGAAGTATGGTGATCTTTGCACATACTAACCGATTGCAGTGGCAGCAGATTTGCTTACATTTTCGATCCCATTTCCTGTCGCATAAATAGCACCGACCAGGTGTAGGCCGCACAACTTTTTGATTATCTTTATTTTTTTCCTCCAACTCTGGGAAAATATCAAGAATATGGTTTCTAAGGCATTTTTTCATAGATTTTTTCGGTCTCAGATCTTCTGATTGCATTGCCTTTGATGAGCGATTCTCCCACCAAAAATTGTTCTAGATCCTCGTCCGTCAATTGTTTGGGATAACGAACATTTACATTTGCCGACATAGCACATCCGTACCATAAAAACGAAAAACAAAGAAGCCTTCTTTCCCATGCAATAGGTCAGCGAATATTGAGAAGTTAAGGCACGTCGGACCACCAATACGTGAATCGCTCATGTCAAGTAGGTCTTTGAAATGTCGCATGAAATACTAAGTGGGGTACAAACGTACCCCAAGTCAAGTTTTTCTCCATGGAAGTTATGTGAGCAATTTTGTAAAATCACAAAGGAATACATTAAGCAAATTTTGAAGAAGGATAACTTAAATGGAAGGAGCAGAATATTGTATTTTTACAAAAATAACCTGAAAATTATGAGTCTGGGCTAACTTTGTACCCCAGTATCTCAGTACGACGAAGGTTGATGTCCACAATATTTTTTTATGCGAGCAAAAATTGAAGAAATATCGTGAAAGTCTCAAATTTCAAGCTCCCTACGTTTTGCTTGCAATCTGTGTCGCAAATCCCAGCGGAGTTTATTCCAGAACTTGGGAAAATAATTGAGGGTCGATGCTTTCCTGGATCAGTAGTTTAGATGGCTCTGTAACTTACTGAAAAATTGATATTAGGTTCATGTGAATAAATAATGAAGAGTGAATATTATGAAAATTAAAAATGTTCAACAACTGGATCAGCACATGATATTTCTGGGAAAAAAATATAAACATGAGCATTAATGTGAATATACAGGTCTAAATGTTAGATGATTGATAAAAAGAAGTTTGGAGCAGGTTCAGTTCGAATGAAGTAAGTATTTTCTACATTCCAGAGAAACAAGTATTTCGGCACTGATAACACTCCACATCAAGTAGGTCCTGAGAGATTTATAGTAATTTTCTGGAAATAACCCAGTTGCTACAAATTTAGATACAAATTGCAGCTATTCTCTTCTATTTACAAGGAAACTTTATAATCAGAAAAAATGTTGTACCTATGCAGCTTACTTATACACATAAATAACTTTTTGACAACAAATTCATTCATTCACACAGCCTTCAGTTTCTCTTATTTGTTTCCATGCCAATATCTACAAAATGAAAATATTCAATTTCTCCAATCTCATGATAGAATGTCCTATTTACTTCTCATTCCACTGAAAAATCTGCTACTTGGACACACTGAGAAATATTCTTCCTTTTACAGTCATAGTCAGTACACTCACAATACCAATCAGCAAACCAAAAGTATCGATAATAAATAGAAATACAATAGGAAGATATGATAAAAACTAATCAAAATTCCTGAAAGCTTGCTGATCTTATGTGGTAAGGAGGACACCAATGAACAATCTTCTTTTGAACATGGAATCTCCTCAGGGTCCCAGCTGACATTTGATACTCAAATTTCGCTTAACAGAGGACCAAAGTTCATTTTTCAAGAATTTCGCACGAGTCCCAAGTTCGACTTGCCGTTAGACTTACAAACCCAAGAAAATGAATGGAATCGAGAACACATTTATATATGATGGACTCCTTACACTGTGTATTTGAAGAATGGGTAGGAAATATACTTATTGCATCCACCAAGCCCCTTAAAATTGAATTGAATGATACCAACCCAATTTGAGGACAAAATTCTCCAAAAATAAACTTTGATGCGCCATTGAATGAATTTAATCACGAAACCTGAGCTGTACGCCGTTGAGCGGCGGAAAGGATATATTTATTATCAGTGAATAACTATACCGTGCTTGCGAGAATTATGACATTTTTGACGGATTTCTGAATAATAGTATAAACTTCCACTTTGGGGCATAATTGTAATTTTCAATTCATAATTCCGCCAGCGGAATTACAGCCACACGGTTATTTGAAAGGGAAATGGGATGACAGAGGACTGTACACTTGCTACCAAAAATTATTATACTTATACTTATACTTCTCCAAAAAATATTTATAATTAACTACATAAAATAATAATCACCTCGAATATTTATGATAATGATTGTTTCTGAAGAGAAAACTTATCAAAAAAACTTCTTTATAATCGTTGAAGACATTGATGTAATTTGGAAATGATCAGTTCAATTGGTGTTTGAAAATTCTGCCCTTGTTATATTCATAGTGTATTAGAAGATAGTTCAATTGAAATTATTGGATACCATGAACATATGATAAGCAATATATCAAATCCTCTTCAACTTCTTCTTCAACATTTTTGTAACTATGGAACATATATTTGACATTGATTTTTTTGATGAGTCCCTTTAAAGATTGCACATTAAAATTTCACGAAAATCCCATTTATTTATTATTATCGTAGTATTAGTAATCTGAAACAAAAGAAAAAATACAATATTAGTGAACATTGAAATTATTATTGCATGAAATAAATATGGTGATAGTCGAATAGAGTTTCTAACAAATTATATTTATCACAATGGACTTTTGCTTAACAGAAAGTTTAGGACTTCGTGAATAGAGTTTCGGAATAAATTGTAATAAACTCCTCGCAACATTTCATGATAATTGGTCTTTTGACGACATGAAAAAACTGATCTTTCTGAAGAATATTCGTGCTCCATAATAGGATCAACTTTTTTGGTACATCCTGTTGTATTTCTCACAACATAATCCGAAAATGAACAAACAATTCTGTAGCTGGAAAACTCATCTAAACCAACTTCACCAGTGTGCTTTTAATTACTCATTATTATCACAGTAATATACAGGGTGACCCACGACGATTAAGACAAGTGATATATCAGAATCGGGCAGCAGTAGATAATTATAATTTTGGGGGTGAAATTGAAGCAAATGTTGCATCTTTTCTTGTTATTGTGTTACCCAATGAGGTATTGGTTTTTAGTCACGTGACGTCGCATTCAAAATTATATGTTTATTTGTGCCTTTCTGTGTTCATCCCGATAAAACAATCCCAACTAACTAGCACACTTGGGGACTGGAGTGATTGATTCAAGAGCTACAGGTACTTGAAAAATTCATAATTGAATCTCCTGTACTTTTTGGCAATCTTACATTCGTACGTAATGATTCGGACAAACCATTATTATAATTTCCAATAATACTTGAAAGTTGATGATAAAACGCCTGTGTTTCTTCCACAAAAACTTGTTTACGTATTAAATATCGATTAAAAAGTAGCATAGCAAACTCACAATCCTTCAAGTACCTGTAGCTCTTCAATTAATCACTTTAGACACCAAGTGTGCTAGTTAGTTGGAATTGTTTTATCGGTACGAACACAAAAAGGCACAAATATACAGGTTATCCCAGTAATAATTTTAAATGCGACGTCACGTGACCAAAAACAAATACCTCGTTGAGTTATACAATAACAAGAAAATATGCAACATTTGCTCTTATTTACACCCTCAAAATTATAATTATCTACTACTTCCCAAATCTTATATATTATCTGTCTTAATCGTCGGGAGACAATCTCCCTGTATTATGAGTATTATGTTTGAAAAGGATATTAGAGAATCTATCAAGTTGGGCCGGTAGATTTTTGTTTCAAGACTCATTTCTCTTCCTGTGATAAATATTATCTTGTTGCAGCTGTTCTAAAATTATGTATTAGATTAGCCTGTTTGTTCAAGTTTGTTGTGTGTGGAAAGACAATGCTTTTGTCTCGGTCTATTGATTTTGATTGTCAAAACCACAGAACTCGGTTGAAGTTGAGTTCAATAGTCATGATGACATCCAGTTACTAAGAACTGATGGAATAATCATTTGGCTAATTGTATGGATACAAATATTCTAAGACAATCACTCATTTCTACATAACACATTTGATTCCATTCATTTCAGTGGAAATATAAATACAAAATATGACTATCCGCCATCTTAGCTGAAACAAACGTGTGACGTTAAACTTCTCTATATCGCTCGATTTTTTATCGTATTTTCTGGTGTTGCATCGGTTAAGTGACTTGTTATAGAATTCATGATTATCACACAAAATAATTGGAATTTGTTATCAAAACAAATTTTTAGTTCGCAAACCATCTGGAATATTTTGAATATTCACAGATGTGTGTCATAGAGACACCATTACTATTTTAGCGTTTTGGTGCAAATTTTAAAAAAGGGAATTTCTTCTTTGAAAACCTATTTTTTTTCAAGGAACAGTATTTTTTGGACAAAGTCATGCGTAGAAACATCGTAGAGCAGTTTTTCAAAATGAATCATGTCTATTGTCTGTCTTAAGTGAGCGTCGGAATACGGTTTCGATAATGTGAGTATATATTTTGTCATATACAGAGCTTGTCTATCTATTCCATGAACATAGAACTTAAATCAATAATTGTTTAGGAGTGAGATAATTTGAAATGAGTTCAAGTAATACCTCATCCGAAGGCTTGTTCCAAGTCCTGCTCAACAACACCGGGTGGGGACAGACTTTAATCGGGTACGGTATGTCGATAATGGTTAACTGAGCAGTGAAATATCATAGATATAGAGTGAACATGCACTCTCGTGAGCTATTAGCACTTATGCGTAGAGCACTAGTTGGAGTTGTTCACTCCGAGTTGGAAATATCAAAAAACAAATAATTCTTCAAAGTCAAAATAGTTGATTATGAAGGAATATAGCGTTCCCAAGTTACGTCATCATCCCGCGCCATCGTTTTGTAGTTAATGCAGGGAGAAAGAGATGGAGTTTATTGTTTTCAAGCTTTCCAGTTTCCACGAATTATCTTCACTTTCAAATATCCAATCACTTTGTTGTAATAATTGGTATTTGTATTTTCATACTTACAATTTCGTGAGCAGCATTCACGAATCGAAAATATATCAGATTCATACTACGCTATGTTTTTCACATAATGGCACAGTCCGTTTTCTCCCAGCATTTTTGTCAAAAAAAATTACCTTCGGCTATTGATCTTTTTGAATAACTTTGATCATGAAACAGAAACGCAGAGGGTTCAACTCCAACTAACCATTCCAAAATGACGCCACTGACATCGTGTGGTGTAAATATAGAAGGCAGTATATTCGCTATGTGCGTACCTACTGTCGCCCCCTCGCGGCTCAAAAACGCAAGTTACGTCGGAGGCATTAACACGAAAAGCTTGTGGAAGCAACAATTATTATAAAGATAGGGAGCCTTTTAAGTTTCACAATGTAAATAATTTGAAAATATAAGTGCCTAAGGACATAATGTTCAGTATTTTATAAGCGACTGGGTAAGTAATCGTTTTTAAAATGTATTTTTTATGTTAAGTGTATCTTTGTAGGTTAGAATCAACGGAGATAAACGTTGCCTAAAATCATTAATAAAAATCGATTATTCCATTTGACATTCCAAGTGACATGAGCTGCTTCTTTATATGTGTATCGCTTGCACACAAATGTTCTTGAAGATTTATCTGATGATTTATAATGAATGTATTAATGAAAAAATAAACAAACTACATAAAATTGATGAAGAAAACATGACGAGTGAGGTTAAGACACTAACTTTACTCTTTTTACATCTGCTATCCATTTTTTCCTTTGTACCAACTTGTGTTGCGCAGTAGGAAACTTGTAATATTTCACATTACTGTTATCCCATCCTGTATTTTTACAATTAACAACACAACAACTGTCGTGCCCCAATTTCCCCTTCATTTACATACAATATACCACATTATCCTCCGACCGAATTGCGGAAATTCACCACTGCGCGCGCTGGGATAGTTTCGCCTATCCCCTCCAACGGTCGACACACAGCGAATATGTCATCCGACATAGCAGAAAACTAGCTTACATCGGAGATGTTTCTGGTAGAATGACGTCTAAAGCTCACAGAGTGTACTTAGTCCGCCGGGGTTGACTCGGCAGCTAAGTGCAAACGGGCTCTAATGAAATTTTTTATCACTTGATTACGAGCTTAACAGATTTACTCTAGTCATTTGAGTGAAAAAACCTTCTAACCGAAATACCGGTATTTTTTTTATTATACCTACACTCCGTTATTTTCAAATGATTTCAATCAATTTAACATAACAATATTTCAATTTTTAAATTTCCAATATGAATGTAAATGGGTAACGGTGTGGTTATGTTTCACAAAAGTTTTATCAATTGCGTTTCAGCACATCATATTCATTTATTATTCCATAAATTTTCAGTTGCACGAATTCAAAAGTCATCAAATTGAGTTTGGATTTAAATGAATTCACTCATTAATGAAAATATGGTGCTGAAACTCCAGTCAAATATGAGCATCGAACACAAACATGCCCTGCATTCTAAGATAAGTATTCAAGTATTGAACTTCCATTTTTTTCTTGAGCTGCTATGAAGGCTTGGAAAACTCCATTTTCATTAGGAATTGATTGTCTCTCCATTTTAATTTCTGTCGACTAACGATCAATTAATGGAAATAGGTTCATTTATGCCTGTGTAATATCAGTGAATGTCACCACAATATGTATACCGGGTGGCCAACTAAGAACGGCCGTCGGCCATATCTCAGAAGTGGATTATAGCACAGGTTCGGGAAAAATTGTTTATAACAAAAGTGGCCTCGAGAAACGCCTGGAAATTATTTTCGACATTGTAGGTCCACCGCTAGAGGGCGTATTTGACAGTTGAAAATTTAAAATGCAAAATTTTTCGAAATTCACTTTAGGGAGCATATTAAATATCAAAATAAGATTCCTCAACAAATTCCGCATATTTTTAACTCAATAGGTTTAGGTCTATCTCTTCAAATAAGGGTTGAGGGAGAGTGGGGAGCTTGTTACGAAAAAACGCCTGTAATTCCTGTTCTGCTCAAGCGATTTTTATTAACTTGATGTTGTTTGGAGTAGCTTTTTGGAGGATTTTTTGTTATTGTCATCTTGAGTTGTATACCTTTCCCAATCAAGTACAGGTAGATCGTTTACAACAACATTGAATAATTAGAAACCATAAAAGTTGCCAGATGAATTAAATCAAATTACCTTAAGTTGCCCTTAAAGTAGACCAATGTAATTGTACCAAAATAAGTCGGAAAAAAACTATTGTGGGAATGATAACCCAAAGCTGGTAGCTCATTTGCCGAGCAATGCAGAGAAAAAATTTAGATATGTTCAAAGGGTAGTTTCACTTATTCACTTTGGAAACGTAACTTTCACAGAAAAAACGGATGGAGCAATCTGAAATTTTCGGTAAAACATCCTACTGAGGAAATTTGAAGTCCAAACGGAAGCAAAATCATTCAATCTTCGATTGGTAGTTTTTGTTATTTATATTAGAAATATATTATTTTGGGAGTGGGGAAAATGAGGAGCCATTTGAAGTTATATAAGTTTGTTGTTGATTAATACCTCTCTCACATATTTATTACAAATAACTCTACTGTATTTATCACCCACCAATTCATTACTTTGGTCCAACCGAATTAGTTTAAAAACCAAGAAGACAATCTACACAGCAGTTGTAGAGCCTATCTTAACGTATGGGGCAGAATGCTGGCAAATGACAGAAAAGTCAAAGAGAAAGATAGACTGTGTGGAGATGGACTACCTAAGAAGAGCCTGTCGCATATCAAGGAAAGAGCATATTCCAAATAATGAGATTAGACGGAGAACAAATAGAATTCATAAAACCTAAGAAAGAATAGAAACTCGACAGTTATTATGGTATGGTCACGTGCAACGAATGAACGAGAATAGATGGCCCAAACGTGCGTTGGAATACATTCCAGAAAACAAAAGAAAACGTGGAATATATATATATATATATATATTTAGTTAACATACAAGGTGGGCTCCACCCATGTTAAATCTGAGGTATAACTGAGCTCCGCCGTAAAATGGGCTCCGATATACGGAGCCCAACTTACCAAGTCCTAAAAAATGCATCAGCTACCTTATATTTATGTCTAGATTGATTTGGCTTAGTTTTCAGAAGGAGCTAGTTTTGGCCGTTTTTGTGAATTTGTATTTTTTTGTAGTGCGCGTGTATATTTCTAGATGGCGATGTGTTGAAAACTTGATATACATTGTATGTCATATATTTAGGTCAAAGTAGGATCCGATAAACTTGGCACTGCCGCAGTTGAGTACCCCATCACTTTAGCGGTCGGAGTAAGCTCCTTCTGATAGTATTTCATTGAATAGATAAAGAATTACAGTATTGGTAAATGTTTATTATAGTTAAAGTATTCTTCAAGGAAATCAAAGCTATGAGCAGAATAGTCTATTTTAAAAAATAAATTCAGAAATTGGATATTAATACAAGAGCTCTCAAGTAATTCGACATTTTGAACGATTCAGAAACGGGAGCTTTGGATTGGTCAGTTTTTTATGGAATATGAATTCAATTTATTATTACTTCCATTAGTTCAGATAATATTACTGTTATTTTGAATATTGAAAGGCATTTAAAATCGTTTTATTTACACTGTTTTTCTTACTGATTCGGGCTTGGAAACTTTTCATTATATTAAAATTGGAGAGTGTTAAATTAATAATCTACTCGTTAAGATTATAGTTTTACTGGTTCTATACATAAGTTTTTCTTGACTCCGAATGATCACGATGTTTATTTTTTTTTTCATTGCCTTCTTGTTCCTATTTATAAGGTTTGAATTCAATTTTCCATATGGATTTCGGTTTTTTTACCTTATGTTTAAAGATTATTTCTACTGGTTCCAATTTTGATGCAAGATATATAGACTGAATGAATGTAACCAAATGTTACGTCAGTTACACACAGAGACTATTAGATGATACACTTACCTAGGCTTTTATTCAATACGGTGTCAGTGGAGACATGTACAGGGTTATTCATTATAAATTACCCACCCCCTATTATTGTTATTATTAGTTAAAAAGAAGTCTTATATAAAAGTTGTTTGGTAACAGCTGAATTCTCTCAATATTCTATAAAAAGTTCAGTAGCGTGCAAATTTAAGGGGATACAAAAATGAGTTTTTTCCTTCAATGGAAAATCCTGTATATTTTTACATTTTTGTAATGTTAATTTTTTTATTTTATAAATATATTATATCTTATACCTTATACCGCTTTTGAGTTATTGAATGTTGAAAACCTTAGTTTTAGTAATTACTGTGAATGAGAAAAAGATAATCCATCAAATCTATGAAAATGAGAACTAACTCTTATTTGATAATTGACATATTCCTAATAAAGCAAGGCTGCTCAAGTTTTTGAACAGTAGGGCCAAACCGATGGGTAAGAAATTTTTGGCGGGTCATTAACGATTTTTTAACTTATATTAAATTAAGTCGTCAATGATCCGCCAAAAATGTATACGTTTAATAAAACTTGTGTAATAAAAACATCCAATATTACAAAATTTGGTGTCTATTAAAATATAAAACAAAGAGCATCATTTGCAAACTAAATAAAAAACAAAACTTGTATCTTAAATTCATGTGATTTTTGGCAATGTTTCTGTTGTACTAATTTTTTTATATTAGGTTTTAAATTAGATGTTGACAATAACACCAGGTCAGAAATATGTCGCTCCGTAAGTGAAGTGCGGTATTTATTTTTAATTCAATTAAGATCCGAGAAAACCTTTTCACACACATATGTTGATCCGAAACTGGATAGGAACTGCAATGCCAGGTCCGTTATTGCAGGAAAGTCTTCTTTTGGCACCGATTTTCAGAAATCTGCAAACTCTTCTGATAAATTTTGTGCTTTCGAAGATATTTTTTCCATAAAAAGGTTTTTTAAGGCACAATTATTTTGCAGTTCGCTTAGTTCCAATTGAATTTTACCAGGATAACTAATTATTTCAGTTAAATTAATTATAAAAGGATTTCTAAAAATTTGTAATATTTCTTTTTTACTCTCAAAATCTTGAAAACTATTTTCAAATGAATGTAATAAGCATTTAAATTTTGATTCGTACTTAGAATAATCAATATTGGTAATATTAAGATTTTGAAGTCTTTAAGTGTCGGAAATAAGTTGTTATTTTCTCTGGCTACATTCATTGAAAAAAAGGTTTAATTTAGCTTTGAATCCGCATATTAAATTAAACATAATTGGAAGTGAACAGTGTTTGCCTTGTAATTTAAGGTTCAAAATATTGAGGTAATTCGTAACGTCAACAAGAAATGCAATATCGCTTAAGCAGGATGTATTCTTCAATAAATCAGTTTCCAAAGGTAACGCCCCCTTTTCCTCCAAAAACATTTGTTCGGGCCGCGGGCCATTTAATGCATCCGCGGGCCACACAGTGACCCGCGGGCCTGTGGTTGAGCAGCCTTGTAATAAAGTAATTAAAATGGTTTACAGTAAGAAAGAAAAAGTCAAAATATATACAGGGTGTCCCAAGGCGATTAAGACAAGTAATATATCAGAATTGGGCAGTAGTAGATAATTATAATTTTGGGGGTGTAAATTAGAGCAAATCTTTTCTTGCTATTGTGTTACCCAATGAGGTATTTGTTTTTGGTCATGCGAAAATTACAGAGCATTCAATTATGAATTTTTTAACTTACAATCCTTTAAGTACCTACAGCTCTTGAATTAATCACTTTAGATCCCAAGTGTGCTAGTTAGAATGAATTGTTTTATCGGGAGGAACACAGAAAGGTTGTCCCATTAATAATTTTGAATGCGACGTCACGTGACCAAATACAAATACCTCATTGGGTAACACAATGAAAATATACAACATTTGCTCTTATTTACACCCCCAAAATTATAATTATTTACTACTGCCCAATTCTGATATATTACTTGTCTTAATCGTCGTGGGACGATGTATATAGAAAACAAATATTTATTTGAGAAAATTCATAAATAATGACCCATAAAAGATATTCGGAATGTCCACCATCATTGTTAATGCATAATTGATAACACCTCCTTATATTATTTATAAAAACATTGCAGATGACTTCATTATTCTTATTTAGCTCGTTAATTTCAAGTTGAATCCTCTCTTCAACCACTTGTATATTATTATTATTACTATTGATAGTATCTTCCACCTTACTGTGAAAAATGAAGATTATCAAATAAGTATTAGTTCTCATTTTCATAGCTAACTTTGATATATTATCTTTATCTTATTCACAGTAATTACTAAAACTAAGATTCCCAACATTTGATAACTCAAAAACGGTATATGCTAGAGGTAACATATTATATATTTTTGAAATCAGAGAAATCAGCATTACTTAGAAAATTAATTTTCAAGATGTAAAATTTTGATAATGTCTATCACAAAACTTTACGTAGAATGAAGATAATAATGTCGCATAATATTTAGAATGCATTTTTCAATGTACTTCACAATTGAATCAAATGTTCAAAATAACCACCATGCACTTGACCATAACCAAGGCGATTTCGGAATTCTCGTACAACATTTTGTATGACCCCTGAGTTATTTTATTAATTTCTTCCGTTATCCTAAATTTTGAATTAGCAATATTGCCTGGTTCATTGAAATTAACTTTGGATTTTGAATAGCCCCATAAGAAGTATTCGAGAGGAGTCAAATCGGAAAAACTAGCCGGCCATTCGATCGTTACACGTCTTCCAATCCACATATCGGAGAAAACCTAGCTTAAATAATTTCTAACTGTACGTGCAAAATGCGGTGGAGCTCCGTCTTGTTGGTATTAAATGGATCGATCTATCTCATTTGGATAATTTACATCAGGAAAAAGTATTTGTAGGGTAGGCACTGAAAGTTGATAAAAAAATCTAGATAAACCTCACCATTAACTGTGCCGCGACTTATTTCGCGTGGATCGTCGAACAAAATATGTTGATCTGTAATTTATCTTGCTGCAATAAATTGGCTATTTTTTTTTAATTCAAACAAGTTCAATATTTGAAACTAGATAAAAACAATATGATTGTGGTGTAGTACGTAATAGTAGTTTGTGCAACTAGTGTGGATATGGACGGTCCACACGAGTCGAACAATATATTTTTTCCACGACACACTTAAGGAAAAAAAAACATTTTTCCTACAACCACTACGCGAAACACGCTTTTCTACACAAATTTCTATACGCAAAGCAGGCCTTTTCTTAATTCTTGTGATAGCCGTTGGAAAAGTAATGCAAAAATTACACGCTATGGTACTTTTCCGCACCGAAATGTCAAACAACGATACCTTTGACCTGTCAACCTTTTTTTGTCAATTTTTTTTAACAATTTAACCTAATAGTGAATTTCTCATAAATGTACAATTTTCAAATTTAAACCAATAGTAAGTAACCGATTCATTTTATTATTTATTTCAATTTATTAATTATAAAAACATTAACCTATTAAGCATTATTTTTGGGAATTATGAACCAAGATCAAAATAATTTATCTTTTGAGTAGTCCAATTCGGATATTGAAAATACTCCTTCAGATATTATCGAAAAGGCTCGAACTGCAACCGAAAATATGTTACCTGAGGTTCACATTTTACAATCAATTATACATTCAACTGATTTTTCTATTTATCTTGCATACTTCATGAAAACATTGAGGAATAAAAAAAGAAATAAAAATAGCTTCAAATGCCAGTGGCGTAAAAAATGGGAAAGGAAAGGTGACATATGACTCCAGATGTACACCACTCGATCAAGAATCAAAACATGTTTTTTCATCAAAATATGTCTTTTACATTCAAAAACAACCTCCCAAATGTCAAATCAATTTACTAGTCTTAGAATTGAGTTGGACACTTGGACGTATTAACAATTTTACTAACTAGGTCGAGTACAACATTATATATATAAGTTTCAAAGAAATTTACCATGCTGTCGTCACTTTTCATAAAAAAGTGCAAGGTCCTTCTTCGGAACTATCAATACTGAAATAATTAGTGGCGCATAAATGCATCAATCAATTATGTGAATATATTTTTCCATAAACATAATATATACTAGTTCGACTATCGAGCTTATTTTTGTCAGTAGGTCTTTATATGATATGCTAATATGCTAATTTATAGGGATCATTACTCTTCCAATCATGATATATAAAACTCTTTATCTTCAATATGACAAACATTTTTTGTTTCCCATAGGTGTTGTTTCAAACTCACAAATGCAGTCTTGGATTATAATTTTTGACGGAAAAGGCCTATCGCAATCGTGTTATACATTGTCAATACCTAACAGGCAATTTTGGTTTTTGTTGTATTTATCAACTGGCGGATAGTGGCAACGCCGCAAGGAGTTCGTATTGCCTGAAATGCTTCATATACGGAGCCTACTTTGCTTTGAAGGATGCAAATATACACCAACGGAGCCTACCGTAGCCGTTACATATACCGGATCCCACTACGACGTCAACTTGTATAGTGGTATACATCAAATATACGCTAGGAGCCCAAATTAGACTACAGGTATAACGGAGTTCACAATAGCCTGCAACAGTATATATATATATATATATATATATATATATAT
>CAJUYH010006946.1:0-18787 GCA_910591685.1 Galerucella tenella
TCTATATTATATTAGTGAACCTCGTCTTCAACGAGGAATATATTCCTCTTCGGTTTTTTTCATTTTATCCCGGCATCTGAGCAAAAAATACTTAATAATAATCACCCAATAATCCAGTATCAAATTAAAATACTCACCAGTAGAGTAGCAGAGACAAGGACGAGCAAAGACATTCTCTCCATATGTACAACCAGAGTAAACTTGGATATACAAAATACATATTTTGAATATTCAAATGTCAGTATATTCCTCAAATGTCAATAAATTTACTTTCCGCACTAGTGCGGAAAAGTGACTCTTTCCGCACGCTTTTTAGTGCGGAAAAATTCACTTTCCGCACGTTAGTAGAAAAAAAATGTATCAACAATCAAATCAGTGTTTAATGAGAAAACGGCACAAACGGCCCTGAACCTTATACATTTTTATACACGTAAAAAGATTATTTCAGTGTGATTTGTTTGTTTCTAAAATCTAGCGTGTCATTCGTAATGGTAGGGCACTTTTTTTGTTTGTTGACCTTGGTCGCGGTGGTTAAGAGCTCATTTAAAAAATATCTATTCAATCTTTTTCGCTCTTACACGAATCTAAGGGTGAAGGCGACTGAATAAATAATATAAACCTTCGTCTGAAATTAACTACCTACGTATAGAGAAACAGTTAAATTGCATTCTCAGATAAACCCGCAATTTTAATAGAAAAACCCCCAAAGACTCTTATTCATATTTCCCATATTTTCAAGTAAATTAATTACACTTCCTCCTGTGAGCTATTTATCCAAATACCACAATATATTCGCATAGTTAAATAAGTAGGTCAATAACTATTGATTTGAACAAAGATCAGTTAAATCTTAACTGATATGTATATAGACCTTAGAACATATATAAAGTAGTAAGGAAGGAGCGTGTGCTACATCTCCCATAATAAATAAAAGAGACAAAGTCGGCCATTTTGGATAACCATTTTATGACTTATTATTTGTTTGGTCGCTGTTTAAAAGTTGGTTTTCATGTTATATTTTGCCGATTATTATTAACTCAGATGTTTTAGTTTATAATAGGATTTTCTAAGGTTAATTTGGTTTTTCAGTTACGTTATATAATACTCTCAGTGATATAAATATAGTTTTTAAGACAATGGTTAGTTGTAGTGCTTGTGGACGTTCAAAGACTGCTAAAAACGACGCTTTGAAAATTACTTTTCATCGGTGAGTAGTGTGAGAACATATTATTATATTAATTATAATCTACAGATGTGAATGTTGGTGTTTATGTTAAAAATTTCAAAAAATATACATAGTTGTTCCTAACCTAAATTTTCACTTGACATGATATGACATGACATGGGCGTATCATTTTGATGTTATTGTAAATAAAAAATTAAATTTAGTGTAAATAAAAATTTAAATTTACCTATGATTGTTTTTTACTTCCATTTTACCAACTTTAATGTCTATAATGCCATTAAAATAATGTTTTGATAAATTATTAACTCGTAGAAATTTTCAATTAAGTTATTGAAAATATTAACTCCATTTTATAGAAATAGTTTTATCCTTATTAAAATTGGGTACGGCGCCACTGATATGTTCTATTCTGCGGCGGCCATTTTGGATAACCATCCCGGTTCTCTCTGTATCTGTAGAGTAGGGAGGGTGAGTGTGTAGGCTCACAGCACTTAGGCCACATCCTCCCGAGGAGTTGTCCTCCTAGGTCATTGTCCATCCTGTCCTTCTCAGGAAGTTGGACAGGTCACTGGGAGACATCTCCTTTATCCATCACGGTTAACTGATCCTTCCTTACTACTTTATGTTCTAAGATATAGACGTAGTGACGTCGAATATAAACATTAGATAGGCGTTCGCCCCATTCATCCTACCTAAACAAAAATAACGCTTGGGTGGAAATTATTTTTATATAAATGTTTAACCCAAAAGTGTCTGTTTTCATTGACTGATTCCTCCTTTTTATTCTTAATCGAATGGGTCATAACAATAAAAGCGGCACATTTTCTTTTCATCAATATCACTGAATCAGACATGGTGAAATTATATTCGTCACAATCTTGGTTTACGCTTACACTAGAACGATGCTGCGGCACAAATCTCTTTGATGTCTGCATTAAAACCGACAAGCCACGGATCGCGTGTGTAGGCTGCGGCGAAAATTTTTGCGGGCCCTTATACGTAGCAAACACGTCCACACTAGCATAAATTTATACGCACACATAAATTTGTGTCAAATTCTCACGCACTACATAAATTTTTACGAATGTGGACGCGGCTTGAGATAATATACATTGTGGAAACGTCAAATGAAACAAATTCGATATCGAATAAATGAGAGAGGGAAAAACGCTTGGACAAGTCGATTCGTATTTTTAATGTCGCTTCTGTTTATTTGGACTTCAAGCACTTGAGCAAACGAACACGATTTCTTAGGATCCTCAAAACCACTTGTCATGTGCCAATGCCAATGAATTTCCTGTGTTGTTAGAAGAACAATTTACAATAATTATAATGTTGTTGATAATATAATTTTGCATATGTAGATAGTTTTAGTTAGGTGTAAATCGTCATCGGCACAATCTTAACCTTTAAATAAACGTCAAACCGGACAAACGTCAAATATTTAATGTCCGTGGCTTGAAGCTCATACTTTTCGGTATGTGCTTGAGGGACAAGGGAAAGGTAAATCTAGGCGTCACGCCCGGTAATAAACTAACAGAATTCAGTCACTACGAGCTGCTACTAGCAGCCAAAAGTGAATAATCCAAAGCACCTTAAATACCATTTTTTTTTTCAAAAAAAATATATAGAGTGTGTCGTGTGACAGTAGCCCATACCAATTTTCTTATTTCAAATGCAACTCTGTGAATTGTTTATTTTTTGTATTCTACGGAAAATTTTAGACATAATCAATGAACAATGTCCTATACCTATCTTCAACTGTTTCGGAAATATTAAGTGTTTTCACTAGTAATACCACTAGAGGTCAAATTATTTCCGGAAACTTTCTCGAGCTCATGAATATTTTGAAAATTATCCCGAGTAGAAGACGAGGGTCAAATTGTCACGATTTGTAATTATGCAGGAAGTTTGAGATGTATAGCTGTATTTATTTTGAAGTACCTACGTATTGTATTTGATACGAATATTTGTTGAGTAAATATAAACAATTTATTAATTTAGATACAAATTGGTACAATGGAAATTACTATCCGAATCGACTCATTTTTGATAAACGTCAGAGTTTGACGGTAATGTTAGTTTGTGTATTGTTGTATATTGATGTCGATGTGGTAGAGCTACTCTATGTATAATCAGGTATAGGGAAAAATCAAGAACCGCGAGATGGCGCTGCGAAATCCAAAATGTCGGATCGGAGGGTGAACAACAAACATTCTGTCATTTGATATTAGCTTCGTTTTCGAAATTTTTGTGTTGTATTGCTGGATTTGTGTCATAAGATATCTATTAATAATACCTGTGAAAGTAGAGATATCAATTTCGGATTGTTGGTGAACGTGTTCGGCCAATTAATGAAGGTGAGGTTCCAATGAAAAAGTTATTAAAAGCTTATGTATGAGATCTCCAACAATATTACAATCCCCCATTATAAAACTCAGTGAGTCCTGGATTTGTCAATGTTCCTGTAAAGAAGGATTAGGAGGACACTGCAAGGATATTATTGCTACATTGATTTATATTAACAGGTAAATAATATCCTTGCAGTGTCCTCCTAATCCTTCTTTACAGGAACATTGACAAATCCAGGACTCACTGCAAGGATATTATTGCTACATTGATTTATATTAACAGGTAAATAAGTTTTCTTAATTACCTAAGAAAGCAAGTAGGTAGATGATTTCAAAACCACACATCCCTGTTTGCCTCCTCTTTTTTTCATGTTTCAGATATGAGATGCTAAAACCAGTAAGCTGTACTGATCTCTGGCTTAAAAATAGGGAAAGGGAAAAAGACATAGAGAGAATCAGTAGGCAAGAACCATTTTAGTCATTTAGTCACCCAGGAATTAAAAAAAAAAGAAAATACCATACAACAGCTGAACTGAACAAAAAAACTTTAATCTTCTTGCCTACAGTAAGTTTTAGACAATGAAAACGAACAATAATTAAGTCATTTGAATATGTTGAACATCAGCACTTGTTTAATACCTGCAGGTGTAGGGGATTCTGCTTTGGCAACATTTTTGGGAAGATATCGTCAAGTAAAAGAACAAATGGGTGCACCAGTGTATGATTCAAGAAATAAGGAGAAGTTGTATAATTTAATTTTAAAATGGCATATCGGCCATTTCGATTGGAGAGAAAAAAGCTTCATCTGTTTGACTTACCTGTTCACTTTTATGTGTTGTTTGTTTTCATTTTCAGGCATCTAGATCATATTATGCAAGATGTATTGTATCACAATAAAAAAAAAAATAATTAATATTAAAAAGTTATTGTTTCATTATATAAGCAAAGGTATGTATGGTTTTGCACAATAATTATAAATAGGTGGAAGACTTTATGCAATAATAAAAACAAATTTTGCTTTTCATATCATTTAATCTATTTTATGCAGAATACGAATAAAAAAACATTTATAATACTAATTGACTAAATGAAAAAATATAGAATAAAATAATAATAATAATAATAATAATAATTATAATAATGACTTTATTGCTCATAATAATACAGGATAACGAGAAAAAAAATAAAATAAAAGTATAGTACTACCAACGAGCAAAAGGCGACGTTCGCGCTTAACCACTAGATTCAGGAGAAAATAGCGATCAAGTGCGCTCTTCCACGCGGCCTAAAAAAAAGTATATATTATGCCAGGTGTGTGATAATAGTATTAACAGCGGATAGGTATGTTGTTATGAATCTAACATGTTACTCAAATTAAAATTTAAGATGTTCGAATGATCCACTGGATATAATCTCTCTAATTTGTTTTTTGAATTTAGAAACGGGTAGTGTTTTTACGTTTCTAGGCAGCATATTGTAAATTTTTGCAATCTGATATGAGAAGCTTGGTCGAAAAAACGATGTTCTGTGAGGAGGAATAGTGATGGTTTCTTTAAAACGAACATTGATGTTGTGTGCTTCGGATCTTCTCTTAATTTTCTCATAAAGGTAGGATGGCATTTTCGTTAGCATGATCTTATGATAGGTTACAGCAGCATGTAGCAGTCTTTTATTATTCTGGTTTATCCAGCCCAATTTTTTTAGGTGAAGGGACACTGGGTTGCGTCGTCTTATACCGCAAATTAGCCGAACACATGAGTTTTGAATTCGCTGGAGCCTATTTCTATCGAATTGTGATAGCGCCGGGCCATATATAATGTCACCATAATTTAATTGAGATAATACTAGACTTTCACACATAATTGCTTTGGAGGATTGATTGAGGAGTTGCCGATTTGAATACACGAGCTTCAAGTTTGAAAATGCTTTTCTAACTATCGTTGAGATGTGATACGAAAAAGTTAAGGAGTCATCTAAATAAATGCCTAAATTTTTTTCACAGTTAGAAAATGTTAGTTCTTCGTTCCCTATTGACAAATTTATTTTATTTGTAACTTTATTTTTTGTTGACTTGCGCCCGAACAGCATGACTTTCGTTTTGGTTGCATTAATAGACAAGCAGTATTTTTTAGATGTATCCAATACATTTTGCAGATCTTCATTAATTCTAGACGATATTGTATCAGCTTCTGATTCTTTAAAATCAAGATACAACTGTGTGTCATCGGCGTAGAAAATGTGAGTTCATGTATTTGAGATTCTTCTGAAATTGTACAGACGTAGTGTACAGACAATACAACAAGGGACCTAGAATAGAACCTTGGGGTACACCCCGTGCTAGATGGCCTATTTTGGACGATAAAGGTCCCAGTACAACCTTCTGGGATCTATCTTTTAAGAAGGATTTCAAGAGTTTCACTGACGAGTTGTTGAAGCCAATATATGAGCAAACAGATAAGAGCATGTCATGGTTTATTTTATCAAAGGCTTTTGAATAATCTAACAGTACCAATATACAAAGTTTATTGCAGTCTACGTAAGAGTAGATATCATCTAAGACTTTAAGTAATGCGGTGGTACAGCTATAGTTTGGGCGAAACCCTGACTGGTGTTCAGGTAGGATGTTGCTATCAAACATAAATAATCGTAATTGTTTGTCCATAATTTTTTCTAGAACTTTAGAGAGTGTACAAAGAATGCTTATAGGTCTCAAGTCGTTAAAATCATTTGGAGTATCCTTTTTGGGTAAGGGTATAACGTTGGATTGCTTCCAGATGGAAGGGAAGACAGAATGATGCAAACAGTAGTTTAATATGTGGGTAACATAGGGCAATATGTAGGGACAACAATGTAAAAGCATAGTTATATTAATTCCATCCGGCCCGGTAGCTGTAGATTTTATCGAAAGCAATTTTTCATAGATTTCAAGTTCTTCTACCTCCCGAAAGGCAAAGGAAAAGTTCTCGTTTAGCCTTGTTGATGAGTAGTTGGAAATTATGTGGGGATCAGGAGAGTCATGAGCTCCTATCCCATGAATAAAGTAATCATTTATATCATCGGGTTTGCGTAAATGAATGGGAATATCTGAAGAGGCTCTTTTATTTTTAACTAGATCCAAATCTTTTAACTCTTTCCACAAGTTATTTTCTTGTCTTAATCTAAATTCGAAATAGGCCTTTTTCTCGCGTTTTATGGCATAATTTACTTGGTTCCGTAAAGTTTTGTAATAATTGTAATGATTAATGCATTTAGATTTATTAAATCTTTCTAATGCTTTATCTCTTAATGAAATCATCTGCTTTAAAGTTGCAGTGAGCCATGGTGCTTTTTTCCTAGTAATTTTAACTACTCGTATGGGGGCATGCATATCGAATAAGGTTAGGATGGTTTTATTGAAATAATCAATTTTTTGATTGCAGTCGTCAATATGATATATCTCGTTGAAGTTAGCGGCTCTTAAATCCTGGGTCAAAAAGTTAGAATTGAAATGTTTAAAGTCACGATAAGTATATGAGAACGGTTCGAATTTAGTAATAGTAAGTTCAATATTGCACGAGGAAATCGAATGGTCCGAAACCAGTGAACAGTCAGTTACATTTATGTTATTCACTTTCAGTTTTTCGGAACAAATTATTAAATCTAGTAGTTTAGGACCTCGTGTGGGTTTGTCGACTATTTGATTGAGGGCATGTGAGTCAAAAATTGTTTGAAATAATTTACAAGACGTATTATATGGCTCAAGAAAGTCTATATTAAAGTCACCCGAACATAAAATGAAACTAAAATTAGGAGTTATTACGTTTAATACTTCATCGAGTTCATTTGCAAGCTGCTGAAATGAGAAATCGTCCGGTCGATATAATGCACAAACAGCATAGTTAGTGTGTTTATTATCAAAAGAAATCCATAGTTGCTCCGACTTGGTTTTTGGTATATTTCGAATTTTTTTAATCTTGAAAATAGATTTAATGTAGACTGCTACTCCCCTTCCCCGTTTTACACGTCTATCGCGTCTGAAGAGATTATATCCAGGTAATCCAATCACATCATTATCAATATCAGATTTAAGCCATGTTTCTGAAACTGTAATAATATCATATACGTTCCAAACACAATTTTTAAATTCGCTAGGATAGATCTAGCGTTGATATGACAAATTGATACTGCTTTATTCATTTTGTTTACTATGTACTATAATATAGAAATAATAACAAAGATTTATCAAATATAAATTTGTTGATACGAAGTGAAATCCATAAATGTGTTAAAGGTGAGATTCACTGAAAGTAACGGCTGGAGCAGTTATTTCTTAATAATCCTTCTACCTCTGTCAGGTTTATCAGCTTTGGTATAGCAAAAATAATAAACCAGAAGTAATTGTTTTGAGTTCTCACTTACTGTCGGTCACTTCCACATATATGTTTTTTTGTATGTTGATAATTAGTCACTGGAAGGTTCTGGCTAGGAAAGGATCCATTTTTCAAATGCTCCCTCTGTGTTGTGGAGGTAACTATATATTGTATAATAAAAAATATAAATTGAAGTGAAGAGAATCTGATAGTAAAATTAATGAACTTACCACAAAAAAACCTCTTTCAGAAAGTGCTTGCTGCAAACAAGCATGTATTTTGAGATAGGCTTCCCTATCTTCAAGATTTTTTGCCATTCCTTTACTGCCTTGGGATTCAAAGGGAATTTATGTAGAGAAATATCCGAAGTACTGTATGATGCACATTGAGGAACTGAGCACATTTTGCGTGATCTTACCTCATTATCTCTTCCAATCCGCTGCATTTTAAGATTTGATGTTTATTTGAAACAACTATTGTTCATAAAATAACGTAAAAATATATCACTTTCGACCTAAATCACTTAAAATTGTATAAAAATCTCACACTTCACCCATATAAACACATTTGGGTTAGTTTGTTGTTCACCCTCCGAGTATTTCGAACGATTAATTGTAGATGTCGCCCACTCCGAGATTCTTCCCTATTATCGAAATTATACGAGGTAACTTAACTAAATTGATCGTTCTGATTGGTTGAAAATGATACGAAAAAAAAAATCATAATGGTCCAAAGAATTTAGAGAGCATCTAAGCTTGTAGTTGTAATTAATCAAAATTATCATGTGAACAAATAAAAATAAGATTGTCAAAAATAATATTCTGTCATTATAAACGTCAAAAAACAGTATAATGTTGTTGGGTACCCACCAGGCAAAAATTTCCACTAAAATTCATCCGTTGCGATGATGGTGACCTCTCAGAAATACACGTTCTGATTGGTTAAAAATTACATGTGTGGAATTTTCAGATTTATTACAAAAATTACCTATGAATGAATGTCTTTATTAACAAACGTGTACAACACATTTGCCCCAAGAAGGCGAAGATTAGCTAGAAGCTACTCTTTAACTCTTAACCTTCAAGGGTTACAAAATATGAACAAAAAATATAAATATATATATATTATTTCATTTAACATTATAAATTAAATGTAGAATACAAAAAAAATTGCTTAATATAAATTAATCAGTCGAAATCAAGAATTATTGTTTTTCAAGCAGCATATTTTTAATCGTGTGCTTAAAGGTATAAAACGAATTCGCCGTTATATAGGATCGGTAGGAATTATATAATTTCACCAAATTGTATGTAAAGGAACGTTCAAATATGACGGAAGAATGATTTATCATTGTCATAGTGTTATGTCGAATGTTGTGCTCATGAATAGAACTACGGAAAATAATTTTATCATACAAATAGACTGGAGTTCTAGTTTTCATCAAGCGATAGATGAAAACTAGAAAGTGAAAACAAAATAAGTTATTGATCTTTAACCAATTGAGCTTTTTAAAATAAGCCGAAATATGATCATATTTTTTGCAATTAAAGATGAATCTACAACAAGTATTTTGTATACGTTGAACCTGATTTTTAGAAACATTATCCAAACATGGGTAATATACAATAAAACAATAATTTAAAATTGAAAGAACTGACGTTTCACAAAGTTTTTTGCGCATTTTAAAATTTAAAATGTGCTTATTAATGTATAGAACACGCAAT
Organism: Galerucella tenella; assembly: GCA_910591685.1. Lineage (NCBI taxonomy): Eukaryota > Metazoa > Arthropoda > Insecta > Coleoptera > Chrysomelidae > Galerucella > Galerucella tenella. The sequence continues at coordinate 9,611 of CAJUYH010006946.1, forward strand.
CTTGCATAGCATCTTTGCATTAAATATTTTACATGTTTTTCAAATCTTAATAACTGATCGATGAATAAGCCTAAATTTTTTGCCACGTATGATATATCTATTTTTATGCCATCCAATTTAAGTATTACTGAACTTTTAATTATCTCTGTATTAGCTCTAGAACTAAATAACACTGCAGTGGTTTTCAACGGATAGATAGTTAGGTTATGTTGTTTTGAAAATTGAAGTATTATATCTAAGTTAGAATTAACTGCATCCATAGCCCGTTGCATTTCAGCAAGCTCAAAGTAGTGCAGTAGTTGTGTATCATCTGCATACAGATGTATTGAACTGGTAGTTACAGCTTTGGGCAAATCCGAAGTATATATAAGAAATAATAAAGGGCCCAAAATGGAACCCTGTGGAACACCCGAAACTACGATCTTGGACGATGAATAGTTATTTTGGACGCGCACACGTTGGTTACGATTCCATAGATATGACTTGAAAAATGACAGTGCATTACCTTCTATAAGTATTTAAGTTTAGCACACAACAAATCGTGATCCATTAGATCAAATGCTTTGGAAAAATCCAAAGCAATTAGAAAAACGCACATTTTCTTATCAATAGCTCGAATAATATTGTCAGTCAGATTTAACAGAGCAGTTGTAGTACTATGGCCCCTTCGGAAGCCAGATTGTTCAATTGGCAAGATATGATTATCCAACAAAAATTCACTTAATTGAAGATAAACAATACGTTCAAGAATTTTGGATATTACCTATCATTACAAAAAGAAAATATTTTATTTCACAATTCTGCTACATTGCACTTTATACTTATTTCCCATTTAAATTCATTAATTGGATGACGAAATGAATCAGAAACATTCCAAAACCTCTCACATCACGTATTCCCAAACTAACAATCCATTTCAGCATTATATTATTGTGATGGAAACAAGAGAAATCTCCATAGTGATTCGAAGGCTCTGATTCATTGTTGTAAGTAATTTCATGAAGAAGAGATTCCTCAAAAAAAGAAAAAATACGATCAATTGTAATGGACTCCAATCTCTCACATTAAGGCCCGATGGATGGAAATGCATCCCCAATAAGCTGAACTGAACCTCCACAGTGTGAACTATGTAATTGCCAATTTACTGTGAAACACATCCTAGTAGAATGCCCAATTTTCAATCAAGCAAGGATAAAAAATAATATGAGCAATAAATTAGATGTAGTACTCGGTGTAAATTGTAATGTCCAAAATTTAATAACCTATCTCAAAGACATAAATATTTTATCCAAATTGTAATAAATTATATTGTCGCTAATAACCCTAGAGGTTGATGCGACTGAAAATGAAAAAAAAAAAAAAAAAAAAAAAAAAAAAAAAAAAAAGATACTAGTGGATTATATATTATATTAGGCTCTTTCCTTATCGGCGGATATTTAAGGGTAAAAACATATCTTATGCTGTTAGAGACACAAATAGTCCTTGCAATTAATGATGTAGAAAGAAACAATCCAGGCGAATTCACTCCTTAAATCAAAAGTGTATGTGAGCCATTTGACGACACTCGCTAAAATAATCAAAAAGTGTAATAGAATTGATATTCAGATTACAAAGGGTTAGGAAGGTAGCGAAACAAAAGACCTACTCTGCCGTCGTTAATGAAAACGCCGTATCTGCATAAATCTCATTTTAAGAGAATTCAAATTTTCTGTTCTACTTTGTGCCATTGCCATTTTTTAAAGAATAAAATTTGATATTTGAGGTAAAAAACAAGTAAAATCAACAAAATATTTTTATCAATGTGTGTGCTTCTATTTTTATACCATTAAGTGACATTTGTACATACGGCAGATGCAGTTAAGATATAACTATAATTTGTTAAATGAATATACCGTATTTGCAAATATTTTAAATTATAACATTCCACTTTTTAGCCGTATTTAATAATAGATATTAATAACTTTTTTTTCAAAAGGAGCCGTTCCTTCTCCGGCACCACCTCAGCTTACTGGGCTTATTGTGGATACTCCTAGTGTTCTGACTACAACCTATTCAGCCAATCCGTTCCCTGTATTAGCTCATACGGGTTCTTTGCTGGTTGGTTGTAGAAGTCTTCTGTCATTTGGGTTCTTCCATACAGTTTCTGCCTTCTGTGGTCCAGCGACTCACAGTTGCATAGTATATGCAGAGCTGTTTCGGTATCCTTTTTGCATCTTCTGCATGTAAGGTCTCCGTTATACAGCCCTATTTTGTTTAGGTGCTTCTTTGTGGGAAAGTGTCCCGTAAGTAGCCACGTTATGGTGCGTAGTTTGATCCTGCTCATTGAGATCAGTTCTTTCGCTACTTTTTCTGATGGCTCTTTTATGAATTTCTTCCCATGTATTCGCCTGGGCGTATTCTTCCAGTGTTTATTGTGTTGTTCTTTCACCCACCCTTTTAACCATGACCTCGTTAAGCATCTGGGGATGCCCACAGCAGGTTCGGGTCCGTTCGTCAGAGTTGACGATCCTACTCTTGCGAGTTCGTTAACTTTTTCATTGCCTGCGATTCCTTTGTGACCTGGGAAACTGCGAAAATACCTAATACCACCCTAACCTAGGTCCATATTGAAAACAGCTGACTCATTTTATCACTTCCGTCTACACGGCGTCCCTTTTTAAGACCATAATGCTATTATTCTTAAATTATTTTGCCGTATATGCACAAAAATATGCGGATACGGCAATTTCTCTTAAAAATTGTTGCTTACGGTGAATGTATTAGTAGCAAGTGCAATAAATGTATATATGGCAAAATAATAAGCGTTAAATTGCATACTTTAAATGTAGATACGACTTTTTGGGTAACAGAAATAGATGCAGATTGCATTGTTTTATTAGAAAATACCAAAAACCGAAAATCGTAAATTTGTTGGTTACGGCGTTTTCATTAAGCACGGCAGTACTTTAGTCAGGGAGTAAATAAAATATCGCTTTTTTACCAGTGACGTGCATGTACATCTGAATCTGATGTAAACAGTTGGAACTAATATCACATGCTTCATCAAAATTAGTTTTTCTTGTTCTTTTCAACATTGATAATTCAATTACCACTACACAATAATCAGAAATAGCATCTGGAGAAGCTCCTATAATTGGGCAATGTACAGATAAAAAAATTCCGTTTTTTTATAATTTCTTGAAACTCGTTTTCTACTAAATATAAACCTCTTTCCATTGCTTTTGTTTGGAAGAATTTTGCCCCTAAAATCTCTTCTACAAGGATCCCGTCAGAGGTACCACACACTTAACAGAATCATATGCCTTTGATGTCGTAATACGACAATATCGCATATATGCTTGACAGAAAGTTTCAAAACTATTGTAGAGTTCATGAAATAACCTTTTTGTTGTGCGTCATCGATTGTTATTGTCCTTCTAATACATTACGTTGGGAGAAATGGAACAAAAAGGCAGGCCTATAATTAATCATATTCAAAATATCACAATAATGAGCCGTTTAAATGTATTACAAACGTTAACCCAAATCTTTGACACAAAAAACTTGATTGGTTGATGTTTAGATTACGCGCAAGCGCGATCTATCAAGTGGGAGAAATTATATCGACAAAATAATATGCAGACGTACCTTTGGTATTGGCAATGTGTCTTACGTCATTTTCTACTGTAACACTGACAGTTCTCGTCAGGTCTATACTTTGTTGTTTACAGTCAATTATCATTTATGAAAAGTGGATATTGATCTTATTGTTATATTTATTCAAATAATACAAAATTATGCCTAGATACACGGAAAAACATCAGCATTTTGAAGGTTCTTGAGTATTTTCAGTTAGGAAAAGAAGCTGGTAATTATTAATTCCATCGCCTTTTCGAATTGTGCTGAATGCCATCCTGATGATTTTATTTATCAAATATAAGGTTATTATATATCTGTCAAAATAGCAAATAAAATAAACGACATACCGAAAACACGGGTATTGCTTCCCAAACGATGACGCACACCAAGAAGGCTTTTGAATGTACTATAGACGGTTGTTTGATTGTGGTGTAGGGTCACAAATTTATTTTTCAGCCAATATAAGGAACCTATTTCATAGTTTTCAGTATTATAATATCTAAGCCTACTATTCGTAATTTTTCTTTTTTCGCTTTTTCAACGTATTCTGAAAGACTATCATTGATCACCGCTTGATTTTTTTTCTATCCAAAAACTGTGGTAGTTATAAATTTTTTAGAGGTCCTAGCCGATGCTAAAGATAACACTGTCCCCGTATTGGACGGTTGTGCGTAAAATATAGCGTTATCTCCACAACTTCCTCTACCAGACCAGGAATAAAATAAAACATCTGGAATCACCTTGAGAGAGCATGTATTCATTAAAATATTGACCTTTTTAATCTTTCTGACCCCAAAATAGCCAAAAACGATGTGTCACATAGTATATTATAATATAATAAACTCGTGATTTTGATTTAAAAAGTCCGTGATCATTAGCAAGTCCACTTCTGGAAGATTTGATGTCTGCTTTTCAAAGTTCGGTCCACACACTTTATTTCATTGACACAAAAATTCTGCAAGAAGTAGTATGTTTGTTTAATTGGTCGTATTAGGAGAACGACATATTCTATTTTCAAAATCATATTTTTATCTCTAGTACTAGTATTGTATTGAATGCTTTAAACCGTGTTAATAGCAAGAAGGACATTGATACTAGTGAATTTCCAAAGTTATTAGCTTTTTTAAAGAAAAAATCTGTGGGATATGAAACAAAAAAGTCTGAAGTTTTCAGTAAGCAAGAAGTAAATACATTTTTGACAGAAACCTCAAATCATGAAAATATCACTATGAAGGTATTTTCAATAATTTTTAGTGGCTGCATTTTGAATCTGGACATTTTAATTTTTTGTAGACTATACTCATAATTAGCTTGGCGGGCTCATGCTGCCGTGGTGAATTAGTAAAAATTACCGTAGATGACGTGCAAGATAATAATAATTTGATAATAACATTCCTAACAAAAAAAAACACACACAGAGAACATTTCTGTTGTCAACAAATTCCATTTAGAATTATACAGAGAACATATTTAGTCCTATGTCCAAATCACATCACACATCGCAAATTATTTATACTTTCTTAAAACAATAGATGTACCAACCTATTGGAATACATTCAATAGAAAATTTCCCTTGCAAAATAGCTACATATCTAACATTGCCAAACCCAACAAAATATCCTGGCAATTGTTCCCGCAGGACTTCATCCACATTACTGATTGATGCAGATGAAAATTTTATAAGTATGAAGCGTCATGGAGGATGGAAATATTCAACGTTGCAGGTTACATCGAGGATTCAATTCAGAGCAAATTGAAAACAGGAAATGAAATTCTCAACGTAGAAAATAAACAAAACCAATCTGGAACTTCAAGAATCGAATCCAATATCATTTATAAAACAAATAATAGGTCTGTTCGTAAAGCAGTCAAAAACGGTTGGAAACTGGACGACTCATGCGCAGTGAATGAGAACCGTTCACAAAAAGACTCTGCGCATGAGTAGTCCAGTTTCCAACCGTTTTTGACTGCTCTACGAACAGACCTATTATGACTTCTAAGTTGTACGGAATATTAACGTTCAATAATTTATTGTAGTTGGCATAACAGCACATTAAATCAGAGTTGCAAATAATGCATTTTTTTTAATGCGATGACAATTCATTGCTCATTTTTTTCATAATGGGTAATGTATTCAATTTCCATTACTCATCAATTTTTCTTAATGATGAATAGAATTAATTTCATTAAATTTTTTTTAATGAGCAATGTATTTTCAGTACATTTTAAATTTTAATTCTTAATGAGTAATGAAAAATTTTTCATTACAATTTTTTGTCTAAATTCTAAATAATTAATGTAATTTTGTTTAATTACCCATTTTTTCTTTTATTTTCAATGGGTTGAAAATGAGTATATCACAGCTCATTTTGGTCAAGTAAAAAATAATTTCTAGTCATTTATTTTACTTTTTGGTAGATTAGAGTATTTGTTCTGATGATACAAATTCTAAAAGTTTTTGCTACTGTTTGATTGAAAGATAAGTTAGGATGGGAGGAGGGCCATTGCTACTGCTTGATTGAAAGATAAGTTGGGATGGGTGAGGCAAGGTAAAACAAGAATTCCTCGATAATAATTATTCCATCGACTGTATTTTGCAAGATTTCGATTTTCTTTATTTTCATTGAATTCAACATTTGATTTCCGAGAATTGAAAAAAATTTGACAAATAGCAAAAATGATCTCAAAATTTGAGAATTTTTTCAAAAATTCTAAATTTTATCAGAAATCGAAATCTTTTTTGAAAATTCAAAATTTTACAAAAATTGAAAATCTTTCCAAAAATTAAAAATCTCAAAATTTGAAATTTTTTTTAAAAATTAATAATTCTATCAAAAATCGAAATTTTTTTAGAAAATTCTAATTTTTTTTGAAAATTGAAAATTTTTTTCAAAAATTCAAAACTTTGAAAAATTGAAAATTTTATCAAAAATTTGAAATTTATTCAAATATTGAAAAATTTTTGGAAAATCGAAAAATTTTCTTAAAAAATTCATCTTAAAGACCAATACAATAGTTAGATTTCTCCTGAAAATTAGTCCAATGGGAAAAAAATCACTAAAGTATTTCAAGTGAAAAATGTGATATTCATTTTTGATCTGGAAGTTTCTAAAAGTAAGCTTATTTGAGATTTGTATTGTTTTAATGACCAATGTCATTGATACACATTTTTTTTAATGGATAATGATGTATGTTTCGTTACTCATTAAAAATTTTTTAATGGATACTGCATTGTTACACTACCCATTAAATCGTTTAATGAGAATTGGATATTTTTACATTGAAAATATATTTTTAATGCACAAAGGACCAGAATTACATTTTCATTCAAAAAAATAACAAATGCATTATTTTTTACATTAGGATTTTTGCAACTCTACATTCAACATAAGTATTAATGATAAATGAATTAAATTTTGCTGGAAGTTTTGGGCAATAAACATTTTGTTCCTATATTATTGTCAAATCATTGGTGGCTGTACAAAAATATCTCACGCACCACACTCTGAAATTGTATTTCAAGGCTACGCTTTCGGTGTCGACCTGAAACTTGCATACTAGCACTGTAAAGTATCACTGTCTGAGCTGTCAAGTGTAGAGGATAAAGGGGGTGACCATTCTTTGTATGTGATAAGATACCTCGACTACAATGAAAATTGACGGGTTTTAGAATTTTCCACCTTTGTCTTAAATAACGGAGTTTCCTAGGGGGATTAGACTTAATATCTTCACTGTATATCTACAATTACCGACGAAGCCAGATTAGTGCAAACGAGAGACTTTGGAACAGTGACAATTTATAATGCTCCCGTTTTCCACTGCTACTACTAAATCCACTTCATCATACCAAAACAAGCCAGAAGCGACAATTTCATTTCACTTAAACTATCGTAAAAAACAATATTCCAAGCCTCAAATTTTGAAAAAAATAGTAGTACGCTTATCAACCATTCACGGTGGTGCATAACGTCGTGTGCTACTCGGCGAGCGACAAGCATCGAAGTGAATAGCTGTTATATGCCAGTTAAATAGTATATTTTGTCCACGACCGTCCAATTAACTGTGTATATAAACGAGCTTATTTTTTCCTCTTTACCCCCATTTGGAAAGGTATTATTGGCTTCCATGTATAATTTAATGGATTTTTCTGGTAATAAATTTAAATAGACCATTAATAATTTTTATATTTTTGGCAGGGTAACTTTCATATCAGTGACCTATGTTTCAAAACGTCACTTTTTAAGTTTTGACATACATAATACGCTCTATATACAACTGCTTGGTTGATCAACTATTATGTTTTCTAAGCGGAGTGGTATAGAGGTATAGCCACGTGAAATGAAGAATTGTGGGTGTGGGGTTCGAATCCTGAACGCGATTATAATGCCATGTGACGTGTTCATTATCCACAGTGTTTTTGTATGTTTAAAAAATAAATATTGAAATGGTAATTTAAAAATAAAGATGAAGTAATATTTTGTAATTTTTTAATCTTTTGAATTGGTGGTTCAGCGCACGAGTGCACTTAAGGTACAGCCGCCACTAGATTCCACACCTATCATGAACGTCATTATTCTTGAACATACTGAAAATGTAGACAGTATGAAATGGTTGTGGTTGCTACATTTGATTCTTTTATTGTGAACTGTACATAATATAATTCAGAATTTTGAACAATGAGATTGCTCGAGTCCTATACGACACGAAAGACTTCACTAAGAAGTACTTATTTGAAGTTTTTGCAACAACTGATTATTTTCGATATTTGTCGCTTAGTAGAAATAATGAATATTGATGTATTTGGTTTCAACAAGATGGTTGCCCTTTCCTAAATTATGGTTCTGTTCGTAGAGTTCCTCACTTCGTCGCGTTAGGGAATACAATCTTGAGGCGAGATCGCAAACTTAGGATCTCGCGAGATTCGAAATTTCAAACTTGCAAGATCTCAGCATTTCAAGACTTCCGGTGAAATTCAAAAAGTTTTGTTTCACTCAAGTAGGTAATTGAAACTCAGTGAATACAGCTTGGTTGCGATTATGAAGAGAGTGAGCTACAACTCTAATTGGAAAATATAACCCTTATTATTTTGTAATTATTCACTATTATTGACTAACTAAGCTATTCATGAACACACAAATCACAATTACCCGTTTCAGAAATTGAAATTAACACTATGTTTTATAATAGGTATGTTGTGTGGTGAGTGACATAGTAATTAACAATAGTTATTCACGTAATTAGTGGGATATGGACATTATTAACGCACGCATGTGAAGTTTGCACGACGAGGCCGTAGGCCGAGTCGTGTAATCACATAAGTGCGTTAATAATTCCTATCACACGTGTTATGTACAAAATTTCATCAACAACTGTTTATTAGTATTATTAACAGTACCTATATTATAAAATTTGAAAAAAAGTTCAATCCAACGTATTTTTGATAATATTGTCTGCAAACATAATGGTACTGTGTATCATATTTTGCGACCATAGCATCAAAGACAAACAATGCTGTGAAAATAAAATATATTAGTTTTGTCATCAAATTTTCGAAGTTGA
>CAJUYH010006947.1:0-18786 GCA_910591685.1 Galerucella tenella
ATCTAGATTTTAAAAATTATCTGGATGATTTTGAAATTTGTCTAGAGGATTTTAAATATTATCTAGATGATTTTGAAATTTATCCGGAGGATTTTAAATCTTATTTCGATTTTAAAAATTATCTAGATGATTTTGAAAATTATCTAGAAAATTATCTAGATTTTAAAGATTATCTGGATGATTTTAAAATTTGTCTAGAGGGTTTAAAATATTATCTAGATGATTTTGAAATTCATCCAGAGGATTTTAAATATTATTTCGATTTTAAAAATTATCTAGATTTTAAAAATTATCTGGATGATTTTAAAATTTGTCTAGAGGATTTAAAATATTATCTAGTTGATTTTAAAATTTGTCTAGAGGATTTTAAATATTATCCAGATGATTTTTAAATTTGTCTAGAGGATTCTAAATATTATCTAGATGATTTTAAAGTTTATCTGCAGGATTTGAAATATTATTTCGTGTTTAAAAATCATCTAGATAATTTTCTACATGATTTCCAAAATTATCTAGAAAATTATCTAGTTGATTTTAAAATTTATCTAGAGGATTTTAAATATTATCTAGATGATTTTTAAAATCGAAATAATATTTAAAATCCTGCAGATAAACTTTAAAATCATCTAGATAATATTTAGAATCCTCTAGACAAATTTCAAAATCATCTGGATAACATTTAAAATCCTCTAGAGAAATTTCAAAATCATCCAGATAATTTTCAAAATCTAGATAATTTTCTAGATAATTTCCAAAATTATCTAGATGATTTTGAAAATTATTTAGAAAATTATGTGTTACTTGGTGTCGGTAAATACGTTCTACATAGTATTGTGATATGCTTGACAACGTTGCTTTTAATACAACTTCAAAAGTGCCGCTCGGTGTTGTACTTAAGATTTCCCACAATCGTTTTAATATTTGTAAATGTCTAAAAAATAACATATGTACAAAATAGTGCATGCATTTGAAGAGGTTCCTTGAGAAATATCGTGAGGGAGGTGAAAATAATATCGAAAGCATCTATTCCTTGCCAACTTATAGTTCAGCTTCCAAGATAAACACACTTCAATATTTCATTTATTTATTTACAAATACGTATACAAGAATTTGGAACAGTTTTTTTCTTCTAAACACACGAGGAGGATTTATTTATGGTGACAGATTTACTTTTGGATGGTGACTTGAGATACCACAGTTAACAGCACATTCGTTTCTTCGAAGAGAGCATGATTCTCTTCATTACTGAGATCGCCCACACAGTTAAAAATTTCTTTTTTTTTTTGTGTTAAAAAAATCGTGTGTTGATTTTATTATGTCAATTCAGCAACACAGTTCGATGTTGTTTTGACATGATACGAATGTGTTAGATAGTTTTGACATATTTCAACTGTTGAAATATTTATTTGATTGAAAATGAATGTCGAACTAAATCAAAATGATACTCATCGAAAAATTAACATAAAAGCTGTGTAGATGAAGGACAAAAGTTGTTAACAGAAATTAAATGTCACTGGAGGACACTATTATTTCGTCAATTTTACATAAAAAAAAATTCATTTTTCGTGTATTGTGTTGAATGTCATTGTATTTACACATTACATATGTTACACGATGCCTTCGGAAGTTTTCATTTCTATCATATTGTTTATGGTAATGAATGGTACCAAATGTAATTTTGTCAAGTTATTCAGTTCAATATCTGCTCTCTATTTCTACATATTATTATTAATACTAGTATGTTAGTCAATAAATATTTTTTGTTTTTTTATAGTAATTTATTTTGAACTCATGAAAAACTATTTGCGCTTATTCAACACAACAAAAAATGCTGCGTTGTCATCTGTGTGACTTCGAGACGTCCGACATTAAAGAGTTATGCACTCATTTACATAACAGTCACTTATTATTTGATAGTTCGAATCTCCATTTAAAATGCTGTGCAGGGTGGCCTGCTCATTTCAAAAAATTCAGCGGCTTCAGAAAGCACTTAAAAAAATGTTCAGCTCATCAACATATTCCTTCTGATTCCGTTCACTATAGTAACTCATCTGAGCTGGAGATAACTAACGCAGAAGGTCAAAACAATAGCGAAACTTGCGATAGTGATGTTCACCATAATATTGATGAGATATTGCAGAAGAAAGTTACCAGCTACATTTCCCAACTATACTCATATGGTCTACCCGACTCTACGATAACCGGTATTCTTGAACATCAGAATTAATATTTCCAATACTCGATGACGTCGTTGCCTCTTCGGAACCCGTGCAGCGTACAAATCTTGCTAATATGATAAAATATTCATTCGAGAGTCACATGACTAAATATAGATGTAACAAAAGGTTTCGCAAAGATATAGTACAACCAGTGAAAAAAGCCCACGGAGTAAGACTGGATCAAAGTTATGATAAAAACGATAGACGGTACAAAACCATTGCTGTTACCAGCACTTTTGTTTATATTCCTTTATTGGAGACGATCCAAGTGGTGATGAATAATGAATCAGCCCGGAAATATTTTATGAGTACAACCATAAAAAATAAAAGTTATTATAATCATTTTACTGATGGTGAAGTCTTCGAAAACAATTGTTTCTTTCAAACAAATTACAACGCCATTCTAATTCAATTATATTTTGACGAGTTCGAAGTTTGCAATCCATTGGGCACTAAGAGAGGTGTTCGCAGAATTGGAGATTTTTATTTTAACCATCAATAACTTTTCGATTTGCATTAATTCTTCTTTATCAAATATTCATATATTGGAATGGTGTTACAACCTTGACATTAAAGGATTCGGAATTAATCCAGTGCTAGAAGTAATTGTGGAAGATATGAAAAAATTAGAAAACGAAGGCGTTTATATTGAGTCAATCGGTACTCGGTTTAAAGAAACGCTGCAATCATTGTCATTCGACAATTTGGGAAGAGCTCTTTTATTGGGAATAAATCAATCGTTTCAAAGTCACTTTTATTGTAGAATTTGCACTATGAATAAGTCCGATGCTCCCGCAGCTTGTGAAGCTGATCCTACTTTGTTACGAACTTCGGCGGGTTTTGATCAGTACACAAATCAACGGCAATATGCTAATAGTGATACGTTAATCTGTTTTGGGGTAACACACGGAAGTATTTTGTTTGACTTGAATCATTTCGATATATGCAATAATTGCACAGTTAATGTCATGCACGATTTCCTAGAACGTGTGTGTCAACAAGAAATGAAATTATTTTTTCAATTCTGTTTAAATTCACGTATTATTGATATGACAAATTTGAATAGCAGAGTGCAAGCTTTTGATTATGGCTTATACAATCGGGCGAATTTTCCAAGTACAATTATCGTGAACCAAATATCAAATTCTGTTGGGCAACGTGCTGCACAGGCGCAGTGTTTACTCATTTATTTGCCACTAATTTTAGAAGACATTATTCCACTAATTGAAAATAATAATTACAATAAATGGAAAGTTCTTTTATTACTAATCAAAATATTGAAAATTGTAATAGCGCCGAAAATTCCTCACAGTGCGTTAGGCGATTTGTCGCAGCTTATTAAAGAGCACCACCAAATGTTAATTCGAGAATACTCGGTAAATTTAACGGCAAAACATCACATAATTACACATTACCCTATGATTATCGAAAAAATGGGGCCTCCCAGAAGCTATTGGGCAATGAGATTCGAAAATTTGAATGGAAAATTGAAAGATTTAAGTCGGAAACTAAAAAATTACAAGGACGTGGCTTATACACTTGCTAAGCGTTATCAAAAATGTACAGTATCAAAATGCGATGATAAAAGAGATTTATTTTCGACTATTCCACTTCTGCAAAACTTTAAAAATCAAAGTGTAGGTTCGATAGATTATAGTGATATTATTATCACAAGCTTGGGAGTTTCCGAAAACGCAATTATTTTCGTTGGGAAACCCGTCAAAGTGATGGGAAATTCTTTGAAACTCCATAAATATATATGTACTGCATTTTCGAACGATTTACCAATATTTAGTAAGATTTTTTTTTCCGCATAATTCAGAAATATATGTAATTTGTAAACAATGCAAAACGATGAAAATATCATCTTCTTATGTAGGGTACATTGTTAGACATACTGACAAAACTTCATGTTTAAAAGTCTCTAATTTACACTTTACAAAAGCTTGGAACCTGTACGAATCATCAATGGACCATGTAATTATAACTGATTACTTTCTGTAAATAATTTGTATATATTTTTGCAAACATTGAAATGTGTTTTTCCAAATATATATTTTGTATACTAACTGTTATGAGTAATTATTAATTCCAATTTTCATACCTTTTTTTTTCCGGTTCAATAAGTTTGTATACTTATGTGCATATATATCAATCATAAAAACGAATTTTTAATGACAGTCAATTAATAATAACATAATATAATAATTACATGAAAATATAAAACGAAGAAGAATTTATGTCAAATTTACAAATTTGTTGTGTTACAATTGAAGTAAGTGGTATGTTGATTCTACTACTTAAAACTTATGTCAAATTAACATTTATGTTGAATTGACACAATGTATGAGTAAAAATTGACACAATGTATGAGTAAAAATTTACACAAAATGTTGTGTAATTGCGACACAAAATGTCGGTTCATTATTAAATATTCTAATTTCAATGTTATTTCAACAGTTATATTGTGTAGAATTTGACGATCGATGTCGTCAAATTTTACACACGCACTGTCGAAATCAATACATCATGTTTAGTGAATTGTACATGTAGCAATGTTGAACTTACATAGTGTGTACGTCCGGTTGACACGGAACCAAGTGTTCGATCAACACTTTCATGGTGTTAAACTGCTGACATAAATCGTATGTCATGATTTTACACAGAACAACTATGTTAAATTAACAGAAAATTTTGGGTGGATTTTCTGAGACATGTATAAAATGTTAAATTTAACATAAAATTTTCAACTGTGCAGTGGGATCTCGCACTATCTAGACTCACACTTTGTAACAGCGATGTTTACATTCAGCCTAGCTACACTCTCGATATGTTATTCAGTCGACGCCTTATATAAATCTAACAAAGGAGTTGTTTACATTGATCCGTCGCTTTAAGTTTTCTCATACACAGTTGCATTATTACTCAAATAAAGGAACGACAAAATGAAATTCTTCGAAAACAAATGATTATAAAATACCAATGTTCCTAATCCCGAAAATTCCACATTATTTTGTTTGCAAAATATTTTGAAGCTATCAAAACACATTTTCAATGGAACTATTAATTCTATTTAATTGTTACAATGTTTTTTTTTTCGGTTTCAAGTCCTTTAAATACATGTAAATGGACAGCATTGAAAGTTTTCAACCAAGCATTTTCAACTTCATTTGTAAATTGATCGCCCAACGCATTGCGAAAAACATCCAGTACCACTTCCTGCAAATCCTGATTAGACAAAATATAATCAATACACCAATCGCAATCAGCCACTTCTTTATAATCTTCACAGAGAATAATATGCCGTTTATAATATTTCTCATACACAGACTTACCAGGAAATGTTGCGGTTTTTGACCGCTTATTCTGTGACGTTCTCCAAGAGCGGCCAGAGTCTTCTCAAGTAATGCAATATCATTTAATGCGTCAAATATATTCTGCAATCCAACTATCACACTTTCGGCATGGTTTCGAAATACTTTATTTTTACACAACTGATGAAGAGGCACATTATCGAATGCTCGAAAGAATTTTTGATATTCGGGATGACGTTCAAAGTAGCTGAAATATATTAAAGACACTTTCTATCATTTTCTATTAATTCACACTAAGAAATATGAACAGTAACCATCGTAATATATTCAAAAAGCTAATATTATACATGATAGTAGTCGCTTACATTCACTGGGCATCACGATATTTATTACCGTGAGAATCTAAATTATTTGGTAAACATCATTGTTATAATTTTAAATGGCTGTAAATGGCTCAATATTCGAACAAAAATATCCAAATGTATCGCACTAATGTTTTGTACGATTTAATTCAAATGCGTGATTAATATTACAATTATTCATTAACAATAATTTCATATTAACATGAGCTCGCTAAAGACTTTTAATTTTCCCATTCAATCAATATTAAAATAACACGTCTTACTTTGGATATAAGTAAACAACTGCTCGATAATAATTCTCAGAGATGAAATTTTTGAATAATTCCAATATTCTTTTTATGACAATCAGTACACTGATTTCTATGTTAAAAAATAAAAAAGAAATATATTGATATCTACCATGTCAGTAAAGTGATACCAAGAACTGTAGGTTCTTTATTTGCAGAAGCCCATGAATTTAACACCAACTTTTTTTCACGTTCAGTCAATCTTGTATTTGGATCCACAACATCGTCAGTTGAATTTCCCGGAATGGTACGCAAAACTGATGCCATAAGTCACATGTATATAATTCTCAATATAAAATACACGAATGGATTTAACATTTTATATTACGTGACGTGCCACTGCTATGAAACATTTCAACGTAATTGACAATCGCCTGATACCGATTCTACGTGATATTTATGAACGATATACCACTTTTTATATCACAATTTATTGCGAGTCAAGTGATTCATATTCATTTACGACTTGCAAGTGGCTCAGAAAAGAGGTGCAGGCAATTGTTATTCAATTATAGTTTTCATTTAACATCTTTCTTATTACAATTGGATCGGTATAAGTATTCAGAGTAAGATTCTTATATTATTTCAATGAAAGTCGTTTTATTCGTTATGGCTAATATCAGAATGGTAGGAATCGACAATAAAATATATTCGATTAGCTTTATATGCTTTTGTTATATGCTTATAAAAATCAAAGTGTCATACATTTTATTGAATTTCAATTGAGATTTGCATCTACATGGCAATATATATGTATACATACGTCTTTTATTTATTGAAAATATATTGAAAGATAAATCAAAGAATGGAATCTTCATCTTTGAAGTGGGGCACGATGCAACGTGCAACTTTTCATTGCCACCACTAGAGTCGTAATCAAAAAAACATATTGATCAGAACGTCAAAAGACATAATTTAAGCTATTAGTCCGTTCTGGGCCTGCAATAAAATTCATGAATGGTTTAGGGATACAATTCGCTCCGGTCTGAGTTCATCTTGGCATGTCATAAAACTTCCGCATTGTCTTAATGTGCTCTGGGCGTAACCTCACTCTGTGCTGATGATAGGACGTGTTATGGACCTCAAAATTTTCACCCGGGTTTTAATATAAGAAAGAATGGATGATCATCATTGCAAATAAAAATGCTGATTAACATGAAAAATATCTTGCATTCAGAAATATACCTGAGTATGCTTTTTAGTCTCACCAAAAACAGTTTTTTTTTTTGCAATTTCAGTTATTTTTCGATCATCATACCTTCGTGTGACGGAATTGCCAGTATTTTGAGAGTAATAATTGTTTCATTTCAAATCGTCGACATTTATATTTGTATGACCCACAAATTATCAATTGGGGGCTATTCCTTTCAGAAATCAAGGATTAAAAAGTTTAAATATAAATTAGAATTATAAAGGAACTCGTTGATGTGGTCAATGCGACGTATAATAGTTTAGAAAATAGGAGTGTTACGAAACTAGACATTTTTTCATATAAATCTCATACAATTGCCGCCATAACATTATTTGATCGTGGTTTTTTTTACTTCAGTCCACTATCGATAAACACCTAGCCTCTCTCTGTACAATTACATTTTTTCTCATCATAGTGGTCAAATATTGTACAGCC
This sequence comes from Galerucella tenella, assembly GCA_910591685.1. Lineage (NCBI taxonomy): Eukaryota > Metazoa > Arthropoda > Insecta > Coleoptera > Chrysomelidae > Galerucella > Galerucella tenella. The sequence goes on from CAJUYH010006947.1 coordinate 7,810, forward strand.
TTCATGAGAAAATGCCTCAAGAGCCCCCTTAATTCGTTAAAACAGTTTTTAGGCGTATCCAGATGGCGGTGCGTTAAATTTCTCATATAGTATTATTACACATCACCTGCACTCGATGTTTCTGCGTTTCACAGTTGAAACGTGCAGTAGAAGTTTTTTTTGTTAATGACGTTTGATTGCACTATTTCAATATTTCTGACGTTACTATCAAGATAAAAATAATTTATTTTGAGTACAATTATATTAAAAAATCTTCAAAAATGGAGAGTATATTTCATGAAAAGGTATGATAAGCATTAAAAACCAAGTTGTAAATGATTATATTCAGTCCTACTTGGAGTCATCTATTATATATTTTATTTTGACGGATTTTTGTCTTGATTGTTATTATACAGCAAGAGGGTTATTTGTGCGCTCAGCATTGCCTTAATGCCCTTCTACAGGGCTCATATTTCAACGCAGTTGATTTGGCTAATTTGGCACAGCAAATGGATGAAGAGGAGAGAATACGAATGGCAGAATGTGGCGTTGATTCAGATGAATATAGACAGTTTCTAGAGGTGAAACCTCTCATAAAATAATTGATGAAGCTTTAGCTGAAGAATAAAATTGTATTATTTGCAGCAACCGTCCGAAAACATGGACGACAGTGGATATTTTTCAGTCCAAGTAATAAGCAGTGCACTGACTGTTTGGGGCTTGGAGTTGATTAATTATAGTAGTACAGAACCAACAGCACTTGTTGCGAAAGATGATCTTTCGTAGGTTATACTTTATCCATCAATTCGATCAATTTAATGAAGTAACACACGAAGTTACATGATAATTCAATTTTGATGGTAATTATTTGTATTTCAGGCAAATGCAAGCATATATTTGTAATTATAAAGGTCATTGGTTTACCATTAGAAAAATTGGACACCAATGGTTCAATTTGAATTCAATTCTCAGTGGTCCTCAACTCTTATCGAACACTTATTTAACATTGTTCATCGCACAATTACTGGAGGAAGGTATACAAATACAATATTTGTTTATTAGTTCGTAGGCTAATTACATATTTCATATACATACATATATATATATATATATATTATTTCATGATTAGGATATTCCATTTTTATCGTGATTGGAGAATTGCCTCAGTGCCCAGCTGATGATATTCTTTCGAAAAATCCAATAATGATTGCATCTAAAGCAAAATTAGAAGCACAAACATCAACTGTGCCAGAATCTGTCGGCTACAGGTTAGGAACAGTTGAAGATGATGAGGCGATGAAAATTCAAAAAGCTATCGCAGCGTTAGAGAGAGTTCAAGTACCATCTTCATCAATAAATTCTATACAGTCGATTGGGACAAGTATAATGAATAAACCTAGAGAGAGGATAATACCAATAGTATTGGAGGGAGGAGAAGAAATATACTCAGAAGATGATGATGCAAATTTACAAAGAGCATTACAATTATCGCTGCAGGATGGTAATATTGAGGAAACTGACAAATCACTAAAGCTAAGGTTGGATGTTGATAATGATGTTGAATTATTGGAGGATGATGAGGAGAAAGATGAATTGAGAAAAGCACTTAAATTAAGTTTGGAATGTGTAACAGCACCAACAACACCGGATCCTGACGATTTGCGTTGGCGACGACTTACATATCTTGGTATTCCTGCGCGAACATCCAATAATGAACCGAAATTAAACACTTAACACATGTACCTACCATTTATTATTAAATTATAAAATAATATTTCATTTTACCTTGTAATGTGAGTGACTGTTCTTGTACTCAACACAAGATGTGATGATCGGAGATGATCTTGAAGCATCGTTAATATTTCTGATTGTGATTAACTTTGATCATGGTTGGAAAGAAAAAAAAACTACAACAAAAATACTGTTATTGAACAAAAAGTTAAGACAGTTTTACGTACTAATAAGGAATGATTTTGAAATGATAAATATCTATACATTAATCCATTGTTGCATTTGTGTATTTAACTTATTTATTTGATGTGATACAATGTTTCTTCCACTAATTTATTATAATATGTATTTATGTGCATAAATAACATTTCTTATGGAGCAACGCATGAATAAATAATGTGATGGCGTTGTTGAAAATGGAATGATCATGATAGGTCAATAGGTGGCGCAAGTTGCATATTCTCGTTGTAGTTCCTTCTGTTCTACCGTCCAATTCGTTGGAATAGTTGAAAATGGGCGGTATAGAATTGAACCCAAAAAAATATTCCTTAATTCAAAAGAAAGATTTGTTTTTTTTTATGTTTACTATTGGCAGCTGACATTTGGTGTGTCTTTTATCATAATTGTTAAAAATCGAATATGGTGTACTTACATTTTCCATCAAACTTAACAGAAGAGGAGTTAATGCTCCAAGCAAAATATAATAAACTAAAAAGAAAGGTATGAATTTCTCAGGCTGAAACGATTTTTTTGAGGTTATTCCTTACTCATCCCTGAATTTTTCATTTATTAACTATAAATTATATTATTTTCCGAAGAAAAAGGCCTTGCAAGATATGAAAACACCAAAAGTAGAGCCAGAACGAATGCCACAAACACCAAAACGTCCAACAGAAGCTCGAGATGCGCGTGAAGTTGCAAAAAAATTGATAAAATCCGGTGTAATCACAGCACCAAAAACACCAAAGCGGCCGGAGCAATCATTCAAACGCCCTCGTGGTTTAGAAAGAAAATTGAATAGTTCTGAAAAAACAGTTTGTTCATATCAGCCTTTTTCTGCGCCTCAACCCGAGGAAGAAGAGGCCGAAACCGCCTCTCGACCACGGCTAAAAGATCTCTACGATTCTTTCGTAAGTGCTCAAACACCGGATGACAGAGGATCAACGACAACAATTGCACCGTCAACAACACCAACAGCAACAACAGGAGCAGCGACGACAACACTAACAACTACAATAGATAAACAGACTCCAGCCAGACCAGAAGTAAAACCTCGAGCAGGAAATACGATATTCGTTTACGGTTATTCCATATCAGAAGATTTTTTGAAAAAACACTTTTCAATATTTGGGAAAATCTTAAATATATCGATGGAAACCGACAAAAAGTAAGTCAACTGATTATAATATTTGTATGTGGTGGAATTTTTGTGAAATGATATTTAAATGATTGAGAAGTAATTAAGTTCGTTATATATTTTCGTTCTGTTAAAGAATTTGGATGATCTCGCATTTCATAAACAAATAGAATTTCAGTATACTTTAAATAATCGTTTTATTTTTTCTAATTAATTTTCAGATTTATGGTTGTTTTTTGGTCAGAATTCAACTCGAGTTTAGAGTTGTTTTGTATAGATTGTTTTAAAGTACATCAATTGCAAATTAGTAAATGTATGGACTATATTTTGTTTTCTATGTACCTTTAGCCGAGGCTTCATCACATTTGACAAATCCGAAGCGTCAGAGCGAGCGATTAGTGAGATGGATGGCAGTATGGTGGCATCGGTTCAACTAAAAGTTTCTCTTGCACGACGACAACCAATAATTGATACGATAAACGACACCACATCAAGCTCTATGTGGGCGAACATAGCAGCGAATTATTCTCAAAAAGGCGCACACAAAGATAGACGTGATTTAACAATTTACGAAGAGGATTTATTCGAATAGAATAATTCCATGACGTAAACATTATCGCGTTATGTACTATTACAAATACACACAAGAAAGTAATAACGAATATTTTACATTTTATTTTATTAAAATGTAATATAAGTAACAATTCACAATCACTCGATTTTGTTTTTGATAAAACTTGTAGAAATATAATGTGACATATTTATATAAATTGACGTTTGTATATGTATTTAAAAAATTGTTTAGGGTCTGTTTGTACATTCGTTATTCATCGAAATAGATGATGAAGTTGCCTAATAAAAAAAAATGCACACACAATCATTTAACAATCTTTGTTTTTGTTTACAATCGGGGAGGATTGAAATAATCCCAATGGTGATGATGTGTAATTGTTTTTGGTCCTGCGAAACAGACGATGATTAGTCCGACAATGATCAGTAAAAGTGCACAAATAGCGAGCTCAACTTCTCTGATCTTTGCTTCGGACTCTTCACGACTAACTCGCGAGACAATACAACTGATAAAATGGCGCATTGCTCTTTTACCAGCCAACCTTAAGGCCCCAACTAGTTGTTGTGTCATGTCGAGTATGCTCGGCTCATCGACAGTCGTATGCGCATTTTGTGATGAGGCTAAAGTGAAAAATTGCGGTGGAATTTGTGACGTTTGAAATGCTATGAATTGTTGATTTTGGAGAGGTGGTGAAATTGGACGAGATTGAGGTGATGATGGACGTGATTGAGGTGATGATGGACGAGATTGTGGCACTGATGGTGGTCGTTCAGAAGGTTCCATGCCCGATGAATATGATATTATAGCTCGTTGGGGCTTCATTTCGATTGATTGTGGCAATTGCTGAACAGCAACTGGTGTGTCCGGAGTGACAGATATAACTGGAGGTAAGGATCTAATTGGTGAGGCAGTTTCACGTTTAGCTGAAAATGTCGGAGAACCCGAACGGGATCGCGATCTCGATATTTCTTCTTGTTTCTCTTCATATTCGTCTGCAAATTCTTTTTGCAATTGATCCAGTTTCATTGTGTCTTGTGATGACATTTGATATTTAACTTGGGGTGAAGTACTTCCTTGGGTAGAAAATATTGAACGACTCTCTATTGTATTTGAAGTTTCATCTAATTGTAAATGAACTGGTTGTTGTATCACTTGACTCTGTTTGAATGTTTGGTCTATGAATGGTTTCAATTCTACCACAGTCGAATCAGTTCTGGAGTCGATAGGCTCACCGGATGTTTTTGATGGTAATTCTGCTTGCATCAATTCATGTTGATGTGCAACTACTTCCAATTGATTCCTAATCGCTACTAACTCTTGAAGAAGTGATGGATGAATAGACAAAACATTTTCTTCACCACTGGCATTTGATATTTCTGTTGCTGACACCACGATTGCATCAATTTCAGATGCTGCAATTTTATGTGCTTCCAATGAAGAGACATTGAGTTTGTCAACTTTCAGATCTCCAACCTCTAAACTCGATATTTTCAATGTTTCATTCGTTAAAAAAGCAGATAATCGCTCTTCGAGTTCTTGAATCCCAGGGATTCTTGATTCAGTATCTGGTGACTTCGTATTAGTATCAAGTCGAATAGATGAACTACTTCGTCTTCTCGGCCGTTGTGGAACATTGTCATCAGGATAAGTTGATTGTGTTGTTGGCAGTGGTGGAACTACAGGTATAATCATTTGACGATCAGTAGTCTCTCTTGATACTCTGATATCAGGCTCTGATCTTGTTGATGAGCCTAAAAATAATTCTGGCATTGGACTGGGAATACGTTCCTGAGAAATCGTCTGCACACTTGATCGGAAGTGTTGTGGACTTGGAATTCTCTCTGTTGAAACCATAATTTGCGAACCTGATATCGATGGTGCAACTATGAGCTTTGCCTGAGTGATCTCTTCCTCAATTACCAAATCATCCGGCAAAGGATCAGTTTGTGTTGATGCAAAAGCTTCCATTGTTGATAAATTCCCGAATATTTCCACATTCTCATCGGCTATTCTTTCCTCATGCTCGTCGGCAACTTTTTCACGTCGTGAACGTGGTGGCCGCGGTGGTGCTGGCAAAGGTCGAGTAGCCATTTTATTCAAAATTTCACCGCTACGAAGATCTTTATGATCCTCTTCGTCTTCCGAGTCTACTTCAACATAAGGCGTCGACTCGTGTTCTTGTGATATCTTCAATTCATTCTCTGACGAAGTTGTAGATCTTGGTCTCAAAGTGCTATAAGCTCGTATGGGTCTTTTGGGTGGACTTGATCTCGGTGTTGTTGAAAATTTATCTCTACGCTGTCTTCTTGGTGGTGGTGGCCTTGGTGGCTTATCACGCTTCTCTATTATTGCATAACCCGAGAAATTTAATCTTAAATCGTCATCGTGTGGCTCTTCATCGTCGACATAGCCAATATCAGATATTGATTCGGCTCCTCGAGACGTTCTATCATCATCTTGAATTATCGATGTTGCTCTTGATCTCGAGTGTCTTTTCGGTGCAATTGGCGGCGGTTCAGTGTACTCATCTCCGTCGTCGACATCGTTGTGGTGGTGGTGGTCGTCGTCATTAACTCTCATGATAGCACTTAATCGGTCGCGACTTGAACCACGTACGGGTTTCATTGGTGGCTCGGATTTTGGTCGTTGTATTATTTCCCGTTCTACTGATAAATGGTGGCCATTGCACGAGAGTGTGCCATTCACTTGATGATTCATTTTCTTTATATCTTCAACGCGACGTTTTCGTCGTCGTGGAACCATGGGTGGTGGTTCAAGATGTTCTAATGACACCTCTTCAATTGGTTCTGAAGGAACCAATGACGAACTTCGCAATGAAGTTCGTGATTTCCGTCGAATTGGTTTGACAACGACAATATCATCAAGTGGCTCTATTCGATTGAGATCCAGTGGCGCAGATTCTGCATGATAAACAATACGATGTCGAGACTCGGATATACTGTCATCATGATCATGAATGTTTGCTCCATAATCAGACTCTTCGCTACGTCGCAATGCACGTTTTGGATAAGTTAGCGGCGCTGCCTCATAAGACTCCAATGATTCTTTACGTTTTCTCATTGATCGCCCGCGCGCTGGACGTTGAGGTGGCTTTGCATCTCCAATTATTATTTCATCAGCTAAAGCATTTGATTGTGATATGTTTAAAGCATCTCGTATTTCGGTCGTTAAATATCTTCCCATATGCATATCATCCTGACTGATACCTTTCGCTCGAAGGAAGAATTCATCCGAATCGATTTCCTCAATGACTCCGCGACGTCGACGATCACATGAGCTACCACTTGACGGCTGTTGTTCACGATCAGAATGTGCTGATAAGTCTTCGTCTAGTTCACTGGAAAGATGATCTTCGTTTTCAATCTCTTCCTCTCGATCGACTACTTCATCCTCCTCTGCTGATGATGGCGAATGTTTTTTTTTGTAGCCCCGAGGATCTACAGGTTCAAATGCCACTCGATACTCTTCACGTTGCTTTTGCGTTTCTTCGTAAACGACATTTTGATCACCGTACAAACGCGGATCTATTCGCGGTGGTTCGTAAGAATCTTCGGAGTCTCTGTGAATCATTTTTGCAATTTGAGTTTTAATTGGTTCACGTTGAATTTCCGATTCGTCGAGTTCGTCATTGTCGGAGAGTTCGTCAATTTGAAGACTTTTTCGACGATTCTCAGATTCCTCCCATGGTAGTAGTTCAGAATCCTCAAGAGATTCTTGTGCTTGAATAGAACGTCGAGGTTTTTCAAACGACGGATGCCTCCAAGGTCGTTCCAATTCGGTGGGAAATTCTTCATCATCATCTGCAAATTTAATGTCAGTAAATCGCCGTGCTACTATTTTTGGTTGATTTGAATGCGCTGAAGAAACGGGCATCAATTTTTTTATTCTAGGAAGTGTTGCACTCTCAATGGATGATTCAGCACGTGATCCTTTCGGTGACGACGTTGCATAGTCCGTTTGATTTTTTTTCTTTTTATTGAATAATCGAGGGACTGTGGCAAAATCAAAGAGATTTTTTCTTGAGCCTGCGTTTGATTCATTTGAGTGTTGGCGTTGCTGTTCGCCAAGTGACGGTGCACGTTGCCGTCTACTTGGTAAAGTTGGTAAACGAAAGCTTGATCGTGTTGGCATTTTCGGTAAATTAATTTTCGGACGTTCTGGAAGATGAAATTTGGATTTTTGCGGAAAATTGAATTTTGGCCGATCAGGTAATGAGAATTTTGGACGTTCTGGTAGTGATGCACGAATTCTTTCCATTCTGGTACGTTTATCAAGTGGTCCGGAGGATCGCTCGAGTGTTCGCGATCTTTCTGATGACTTGTCTGACGATCGAGACTTTGATTTATCGGCTGATCGTGCTCTTGGCGATTTATTGCGTTCGATTGGAAATGTAAAATTGGGTCGTTGAAGGTTTTTCAAACGCGAACGCAGTTTGCCAGCTTGAGTCCGTAAACGTTGGGGCAGACCCCTTGCACCTCGGCGCAATGGCAGTTCCTCCATTGCTGTTGAGTCCACCTAAAGAGAAAAAGATTAAACAGTACATGATGAAATTGTAAATATTATGTGAACAATAGCAAGAACTATTATATCAAAATATTGTGATAATAAATTGAGATTGTGGCAGTAGGCAGGAAAATGATTTCGGTGGCATTACCAAAAATAAATATTATGTGTCATAAAATATAACGTCATCGCTATTCCTCCTTTGCTCATCTGGTTCATTTTAAACTTGTTCTGGATTTCAAGACAATATTTCTGGTGTCGACATGATTTTCGATTTATATTTAAACATATGTTGAAATGTATGAAACGTTATGCGTAAATGATGGACTAGTGATTGTAAAAGAAATATGTTTGTTATATATATCTAGTGTGTAACTAATTATCGCTGTGTGCACGTGCGTGCGCGCGAGAGTACATTCCAAATGGTCGATGTCGAGTGTGAATGTTCATGGCTTAAACATTCTGTTGCTTTTTTTATCTGTGAGGCCATTGACGTGAATAAAAAAAAAATCGAAAACCTCCACAGTTGGCACGGGTACAAATTTTATTGTCAAGTAATAGAAACAAACGTTGGATAAAAAATGTAAACGAACAAAATTGCTTACTTGACTAGTATTGACTTGGCCATCAGTTCTAGATTCGGTGCAAGGGGTGGCCGCATTTAAAAATCTCTCCTCAATTCTGTCTTGAAGTTGCTGAACAGTTTCAATCTCCTCCGAGATATCACCACTGCCAAGTTCCCTGCCTTCCATTGCGCTATCTTCAATTTGCCCATCAAGCGGCAATACAAAATCGTCATCGTCGAGTGTTGGTCCTGGGGTAAAAGGTCCACGTATATCGATGCTATCATCACTATCAGCTACTGGCACCACGTCTGTATCGATAATTCTTACTACTGGCGCGTGGCCTGTTGTCTTGATTGATCTTCCTGCGCCCACCGGTTCATACTCGTGCTCGCTGTGTACAGAATACATTACCCCAATTCTCGCGTTTAATTACACCGAAAATAATAATGAGATAAACAAAGTTACACATTTAAAATTGAGGAATATTTTTAACGTTGCCACACATCCTTGTTCACTTTATTCTTCATGAGTACTCAAAGATATCAATTAAAATCATTGAATTGCATTATAAATTCGTATAGATATTCGGTAATCTATTAGAAAAAGTAAAGGAGGACAACGCGGTGTCGTTTAGTCAGACGACGACTGGACGCTAGGCACCGGTAAAGAGCTGACCGCTTTCATTTCTAACTATAGACACCCGGGCGAACCTTAAATAGCTACGTGGTACACCACGACGCACAGTTAATATACTGGGACGACTGTAACCCAAACTTACCCACGTATTCATACGCTAATGGTTGAACGATGTCTTATTACGAAATTCTCTCTTCCTCTACTTCACATTTACTCATAAGCTTTAAATAATATTACGCGTGGCAATCTCCAGTGTTGATTCATAATCCAAACAACTAACTTGACCTACCTAAACAACCACAGATTCTTCACACATGTACATAACAAATAAACCAACAGAGAGAAATGGCAAACTTACCAAAAGCCAGATGCTAATGTCGGTTTTCGTTCACTTCTAGATGATGGTCTGCTGGTAGTGGTATGTTGTTGCATCATTGCACGTCTTTCTGGCAATAATGAATCGCTTTGGAAATATTGGCAACCACAACGTACTTCACGGCCGAGACTGGAGGTAGATGATGCACGTGAAGTTCGGCCACGGTCGTGTTCCATCGTGTTAACAACACAGCCACCCCCCACGATAATATCCCTATTATTTTTCTCTACTCCTACTATTTCGTCTTTTTCTTCTCTACTACACTTAATCGCCCTTCTTTGAAATGAACGTTTAACATCTGAAGAACGCCCTCCACCTCCGAAGACTCGGAGTGGAGAGCTCGAGAAACTGCTACCCAGCTCAAGACCTCACTTGCAAACATGCAAACGCACACATACACAAGCAGACACAAACAGACACTCCAATAGGCTTTTGTCGCCTTCTCCGTCTTATTTCTAATCTTATTCTTATTCTATCTCAGTGACACGCCGCGTCTATTTGATTCACGCGAGCATTCGTATGTAATTATTTATAGGTAAAGTTTTGTGCTCGGGTTAAAGCTTCTGCTTGAAAGTGATTCGATGCGCGTCGACTCTGTCGTAACTGATGAAGGTGAGTGCGCTGGCGCATCACATTTTTTTTTCTGTATATGCATCAGCATCCCTTCTATTCCGGTTTATCTATCATTCTCTTCCTCCCGCTCACTCTCTCGCCCCCTCACCCACTCGATTCGCTTTTATTCTTTTCTCCAACATGCATCGACCGATGCAATTCGACCGACAATTCTTCTGCTCATGCCAGCAATAGCTCCAAAAAACACTCCTCATCCATTTCGTATTGGTAGAAATGTCGATGATAGCTGGTGAGCAATTCAATTATTAATTCACCTGTAAACGTGGACAGAAGTGAAAGAAGAGGAATTTTTTTCAGGATTTTTGAACAGGCAATCAGGCATAAAGGCTCATTGTCTTTTTTGGTAGCACCCATTGATTGATGCATATTACATGCGCGTTTAAACCTCTTTTCTTTTTTTTTTTACTAAATTCTATTTTTTTTCTCTTTTTCAATAAATACCAGGCGATTTTATCGAAAAATATTCATCATTTTATCCCATTATTCTATTAACGTGTATTCAAGTATAAAATTCTTATTTTTTTTTTTGCTTTTTCCGGAATTATTTTGTAGAACGTGTGGAAGATTAACATTAGCAATTAAAAAAAAACTAATATTTTGTATA
>CAJUYH010006948.1:0-18785 GCA_910591685.1 Galerucella tenella
TTGGTTCAAATATAATGAAGATTAAATTGTTTTATTTCATTCTTCAGCTAATAGCACCCGCTCTGTGAAGCTACCTAATTTCCTCTGGATTTTCCTGGCATAAAATTTAACATTTGATTTTTATTTTTTATTTTTTCGGGAATACATATTATTTCAAACTAGGAATCTTCATATCCATAATAATAATAATAGGAACCATCACTAAATTATATGAAACAAATCAATCTAATTATCGACAAAATCTAACGAATTGAACTAATCAACTGTATTAGCTCATGGAAAGCGTGAAATGAAGTTAAGTGCAAGAACAATTGTTTACACTCTCACAATAAACAGCCGATTAAAGCGCTACACACTGGTGAAATACAAGGTACTTTGAAGATAGGGCGTTGAAAAATGGATTTTAATTATTAACGCTTAATAATGATGTGATTGGTTAATTTTAACTACATTTTTTTTCTATTAGTTCCACTTTCCATTTTATATAATTATATTTCTTAGTTATTCGCCCGTCCAATTTTTCTCTATCTCTCTTTTCACGCTATTTCTCTTCCCTTTCAATTTATTATTTCCAGTTTTCTCTTCCCACTATATATTTTTTTCACACCCACATGTATATTATCCATTTTCTGCATAGTTTACAGAATGGAAATGTAGGCTATATCGGTTATCTGAACAGATATGATTTCATATACATCCTAGAATGTATATGAAATCCACCAATCAGCCTTTGCGTTTAGTACCCGTCAACTCATCTTTTTTTCAATTTCAAAGAAACGTCAAAATAACTTGTCAAAACAAGTCTCTCCTAGAAGCACTGGAGTAAGAATATTTATTCACAGTGAAATGAAATAATTCGTAGAAATTAACAACAAATACTAAAAATAGAATAAATTGGATATTCAAGGGTACTCATGACAGACGTCAGTTTTTATAAAATAATGTAATACGCTTGACGTTTGACGTTTTGTATATTCTATCAGTGGCAAGCATCCCAGACTCTCGCGCGGTAGCCCAGGATTCAATTCCCTGTGAGGAAATTTTTTTTATATGTTAATTCTATTTTTAAATAATTATTCCGCTTGATATTGATAACGATAACAGGTAGACGCTTGAAATATTTAGCAGAATATTCATTATTATAGATAATGGTACGGTACCCTTCGTGCGGGAGTCCGACTCGCAACATCCACTAACTAATAACAGCATCGCAGATTTAAAAGAGGAAACCGTAAACATATGTATACAAATTGTGAGTTCCAACAACTGTATGTTTATCACAAAAAATCAGTAAAAACATAAAATTGAATTGGTTAAATAATAAATGAAATTGTTGAAATTTTTTAATTTGAAGTTATATTACAGTTTATTTACTAGATTTTTATGGTCGTAGAAAAAGTATACTGTTCGACTCGTGTGGATTGTTCATATCGCACTCGAACTTCGTCCTTGTGCGATATGGACATCATATCCACACCGGTTGCACAAACTACCATAACCAGTCTAGGCCCTCGAGTCTTTTCCTTCTCGTCTTCGTTTCCTTATTTGATATGCTGGAGGTTGGTCCTTTTTCTAGAATCACTGTTGAGCTTGCTGGCCCTCTTCAGATATTGTACTTTTTAGTTATTTTCTCTCTTATTGTTCGCCAGCTATTATCAACTTAAATCTTCAATTATCCATTTGAACTTGTCTAGAATGTATGAGTGGCTTTTTTTATTTTTTTTTCTACTCCTATACTTTAGATTGTTAATGAAATGCCAATTTTCAGTTTCATAATGATACTCATAATAACACTGGTTTCCATTATAAAACTGAAAAAAGGACGAAAAGAAATCTAGATTTCCAAATACCCAAGTAGGCAGATCCAATATTTTCTGTGGAATGTTTGCCAGTTTCTAAGAGATTCGTGTGTTTTATGACAGTTTAAATCTTTTGCGTCAGTTTTTAAAATAAATGTTAAGCACCAGACCAAAAATACTTAAAGACCATACATATTCAAACTTATTAATTTTTGTTTACAATAATTTATTACTAATTTTGTATAACAGTATACCTATACCTATACGTTTTATGCTACTAGTTCAACAATGTGGTCCCGTGGCCAGTGAGGAAAGGCGCCGCATAAAGGCCACATTCCACTGAGTCCGTTGGCGTGCGACACGTTGGCGTACGTCAACGCATTTATTTCATTTTCCATGCAATTGCATGGTTGACCTTCCACCTAGTCCAAATGACGTACGTCACGATGCGGCACGTCAACGCATGTTTTGGCTTGGGCATCAGTTGCATCCGATCCGCCGTGGTGTTTTGTAGGGAAAAATGGAGAAATAGTTAATCATTGAAGTGGAAAAGCGACAAACACCTCACTGCCTACAAAAACTCGAATACACGCGTAGTTGCGTGGAAAGAAGTGTCATATGAATTAAAACTAGATAAGTATCAAATACACATTGGATAATTACCATCAGCAAACTTCTTTTATTGATTTATTGTTGATTTTTGACCTATTTAGGGTTAAAAATACAAGAAAATAATATAATAGTATATTATTAAATTATACACCATTTTGTTTGCCGTCAAAAAAGCAACTAACGCGACGTGCTTGGTCGAAAGATTCAAGCCATCATTCCACCGAGTTCTACGACGTGCGTATTTGACGTACGGAAACGTGTCGCACGTCGCCGGACTCGGTGGAATGTGGGCTTAAGTGGTTTTTCGATCTGTACATGCCGGGTTCGAGCGGGTTCGAGTCCCGGGTGGTACATTTTTTTATATTTTTTTAAATCAAATTTTTTCGTAGAAAAAATAGTGTATGCAACTCTTATGTAATGGTTATTAATACAGTGGGACCGGTTAATGCTTGTGTATTAAAAACCATCATTACATGATCGTTGCATAATATCTGTAACTGTAGAGTGGGGAGGGTGAGTATGCAGGCTCACAGCACTTAGGCCACATCCTCCCGAGGAGTTGTCCTCCTAGGTCATTGTCCATCCTGTCCTTCTCAGGAAGGTGGACAGGTCACTAGGAGACATCTCCTTTATATCGGCAGGTGTAGGCCAAGACTCACCGAACACACACTCTCTTATTGACGATAACTCCGGACACTCGCATAAGACATGCCTGACAGTTTCATCTTCCTGTTCACACATCCTGCATAGAGGTGTGTCCACTAGCCCCATAGTATGGAGGTGTTTCCTTAGTTGACAGTGACCAGTCAGAAATTCTACTGTTAAACGTAGGTTTTTCCTGGTCATCGCCAAATATTTCTTCGGCGCCAGCTTCCCAGGGTCGCCCAGGGTGATCCTGGTAAGATTGCATCCTTTGATTCCATCCCATCTCTTAAGGGATTGAGCATGGGTGTAACGTTTGGCTAGTTCCGCAATTGTAGAAGTCGTTAGGCCGTAGGTGTCACTGGGTCCTAGAATTTTTAGTCCAGCGGCTTCCCTGGCTAAAGAATCAGCAATGCGATTTCCTTTACTCCTGTCGTGCCCTTTAACCCACCTCAGGATAATATTTTTATCTGCCGAGGCGTCAGCTAAATCTTGGTGGCACTCTAGTACTAGCCTCGATATAACATCGGTGCATAATATACTAATTAACGTTTTTGGCAGAATAATTATCGTTTACTCTGAATACCTGAACACTTCTTATTATTTTGAATGTTTCGTACATCTTCTGATTTATCGATCACTATAGAAAGTGTTGTTTTATACATTTGATTATTTTGTAAACGCATTTATGTTTTTATGTATTTATATTTTCAATACCAATTTGTTTACTTTACTGAAGGCAATTGCTGTGTCTGACATTGAATTGTTTTAATTTAGCAATAAATACTTTTCCATACGGTAGCGCGTGAAATGACTCGTAAAGTCGACAAATGCTGAGGATTGTTACTTTACGCTCTAGTGCAAAAAATAAATCTTTTTCGCTTGCTTACTCCATCAAATATAGTATTATTTAGTAACTTGACGCTCGTTTATTGTTTTTCCTCGTCATGGCTATTATTATTATTACAAGTCATTCGGGGTGCAATGCTCAGGGACACTTAGCTTTCGCCATTGTATCCCTTTCCCCCCGATTCGTACTTAAGCTATGCTTAGGCTGCTTCAGAGAGATGTGCACTAAAGCCAACACTCTTGCAGAATGCAAGTATGTTGTCAATGCTAGTCTCTTTGAATAACTCTGAGTCCAGGCTCGCTGCTCCCAACCATCTATGTCTATGTATCATTAGGTTGGGGCACTTGCATAGGAAATGACACGGGGTCTCTTCCTCCTCTCCACACCATCTACACAAGTTGCTATGTCCCTGTGTTTTGTGTGTGTAACATCGCAGCTCGCAGTGTCCGGTGAGTCATGGCTAATTCCACCTATAAATTGATGAAATAAGCATGCGAAAAATATTCATTTTTTTTTGCTCTCGAGCGTAAAGTGACAATTCAGTAATATAGTAATTAGTAATTTCACGCACAGCTGCAGAAAAAATTGTGTGTTTTTCGAGCGTAAAGTAAAATTGTCCCTTTCAATATATAGACATTCTTTCTCAAGCAGCAATCTGTAACTTTACGCTCTAAATACACAAATAACAATTTTATTCAAACTTGTAATAAGAACTATATTACTTTCGGCAGTACAACCCGTGGAAATTAACCTATTATATCACAAGTACAATAATGAGTTATATAGTATATTATACACCCTTGGTGAAGACTACTGTTATTGACCGAGCACCAAGATTATTTCGCGAGGGGCTTTGCCCAGAGCGGAATATGGTGCGAGGCTTGTAAATGTCTTCAACACCATGGTGTATATATCTACAATTTTTTCCACTTCTAGCCAAATTTAATACAAAAAATAAAAATAATTCACAAACGCACCACGAGAAGCGTTTACTCCGTCGGCTGACTGACAAGTACACTGTCAGTTTTCGATATTATTATGATCGTACTCGTTATGTCATCAGTCATTTTTGGTTGATCGCGAATTTCAATTATTTTATCCTGACGGGTAAATTCAAGCAGCAAATATGTTAAAGACAATCTCCTGGGTATACAAAATTTTGTTGCACAAGTTTTTGTTGAACTACTTTCCCTGAATTCTCAAAATATTTGGATTTGTCCATTATTTACCTTACTGATGAGCAAAGCAAGACTAAGACCAAGACTGGACAGTCTCGGTCTCGGTCTTGGTCTTGCTGTATTTTGTTTGGTCTTGGTTTTAGTCTTGGTCATGCCATAATTTCTTAACGAACATCTTTCAAAACATTTTGTAAACATTTTATTCTTATACAACAAACATTTTTAAACCTAAATTTACTATCTTTGAATTGAAAAAAGTTCATTAAGACATTATTTCTTATTTTTATTCAAAGATGGATTGTGAATAGATCGTTTAAAATCAATCATTATTTTGTAAAATACTTTATTTTATTGCACTTTGAAAATATAAATATTCTATTAGCTCATTATTAAGTTATTTTTATTGATTTCTTATGGATGCCCATGAATTAATACATAGCAACCATCGAGCTGACTCGTTGTTTAACCGATTGCATTGTTTCCGAATCACAAGTGATGCTTTTCCAGAATAGCCTTTCGGCTGGGACCGATGTAGCTGAGATCGACAAAAAGTCGCGAGTCATTTTCGCCAAAATTGGAAATTGCAGCTCGTGACGTTTCCCCCAGTGCAGTGGGTCTTTTAGTCTTGGTCTTGCATAGTCGGTCTTGGTATTAGTCTTGTTCTTGTTCATTCTGTCTTGGTCTTGGTCTTGCGAGTCGATGAATAGTTTTGGTCTCGGTCTTGGTCTTGCTTTTTCGCAAGACCAACACCAAGACAGCAAGACCAAGACCAATTTTGCTCATCACTAATTTACCTAGGTTAATAATAGAAAATAATTAACCACCAATAGAGAAATTCAACTTCTCAGTTGGCTAGAAGAAGCAATAATTGTCAACTTCACAGCTAGTAGTGGGAAAATAACATTGATTGGTAGGCGTTGCTGGCGAGTAGGTGGGAACTGTCATTTCATTACTTATTTAATTTGACGTCTGTAAGTTTTGAGCATTTTATTGCAAAAATGTATAGAAAATTACAATACACGCCTCCAAAATCAGTCGATTTATCTTTAAGCTTAAAGAGGAAAATAGTATATATTACTTGGAGAAAATGCTACATTGAAATATAATATTTGTTTATTTATAGTATCAGCTAAGATTATCGTGCCCTGAAAGTCATCTGAACTGAATCAAAGATTACAAAATAAATAGTCTGGCTCTCACAAAAATTATTGCACCTAAAATACTTAATTATTTATATCCAATTAAAATATGATATCGTAGGACTTGGTCATTTAAAAAAAAATTGGTTTTAGGATACTCCTACCGCATATTCATTACGTGGTTTGTACTAATTATTATCAACATAATAGGCATCAATTTTTCAAGCATCGTGAACAAATAAATAGATAAATAAAAAGTATTCGATGAAATTATGATGAAATTATCACTTGCTTAGCAGAAACTGAATTCAGTAAGTGCTAATTAAAAAATTTTAATCTTCCGTGGCACCCAACAATGGAAAAAACTACACATTTTTCCAATTCATTCGCTTTCAACGTATTTACCCTTCACAGAAAAAAGAAAGGTAGGATGATTGACATTTTTTCATAACAACCCACACAAATTTTTGGTTTGAGGAAAGTAGTAAACCGTGATTAGGGCGTTTTCACATCTGACGGAATTATTTTATTCAGAAACAGTTTCGGTTATTCACCTAACCACATTGTTTTAAAATCCAGACGCTTATACTCATTCATCAATGCTTGGAAGTTTGATCAATATCTATAATAAAATCGGAACATGTTCCATTTATTCACAGGAGATTTTGCATCAACCGATTCCGGCGTCGGGTAAATGTTTCTGCAAATGTGAAAACTCCCTAACAAGCAATACATCACTAAACTAGCTTTGCTATTCTACAGAATAAGTTCAAACAATCTGCAAGTTAACATGTAAAGAGTAAATGAAGTATTATAAAGAGAATATAAAATTCATAGAACTAGCGCAATATGAGGAAGACTGTGCTCGGTTTATTGTGACATACGTGCAGAATTAATTGTAGGTTTGTAAAAACAACTCGAATAGCAACATAAAGAGGGTGAGATATTGAATACTTACATTGGCAATGTTTTTGCTGAAGTCAATAATACTGATAATTTTTTACTTAATATAGTAACCAATCAAATTACTTAATTT
Source organism: Galerucella tenella (assembly GCA_910591685.1). Lineage (NCBI taxonomy): Eukaryota > Metazoa > Arthropoda > Insecta > Coleoptera > Chrysomelidae > Galerucella > Galerucella tenella. The sequence continues at coordinate 7,257 of CAJUYH010006948.1, forward strand.
CAAGTCATGTGTCAAATTTCATTCAATCACCGCCGTATTACAGCGATAATACCCTACATGTGGTGTTTTCAGTTTGATGTTTATTTTTTACTAAAAATTAATTAAACGTCAAACTGACAACCGGATTAAAAATGTCGCGAAGATTTGGTATTGCATCTAACGATTCAATTAATTTACCAATTGTAACGTCAGATTGACAATCAATTTTTTGATATCTACAAAGTAAAAAATTATCTTATCGAATACTCCTCGGGTCTTGATAAATACTCAAAATTGTGTCATAGAGAATGCTTCAAGCGTGCTGCTCAAATATAATAGCCGTCGGCCTGCGGCCTTGGGCTATTATCAAGCAAAACGCTTTCAGCATTCTCTATGACAAAATTATCTCGGTATTATCAAGACCCTAGGGGTATTACTACTGAAAATACCACACCTGTAATTTTCAAGCAATCAAAACGTGTTTTTTTGACAGATAATAGCAAGGGATGAATTTTAGTGGACATTTTTTTCTCGTTGGTATCCAACAGCACATTATACTGGAAATTTTTTGACGTTCATAGTGACAGAATATGTTTTTGGATGTCTGGTTTTTAAGACCACACAACAGCAATTTTCTATCACTTGTAGTTACTCAAAACTTGTGTAAAGTTAAATAATATTCTGTGTTGTGTCTTGAGATGGTATTTGCAACTACAACGAGTGGAAATCAACAATTCAAAGCTCCAAATTGTGGCGACTTGGTTAGGGTTCCACTTAGTTGCCATGGTAACTAAGTCGACCAAACCTACTATTTACTATTTTTTGCTGGCACTCGATGGAGACAAGAATAGTGGTTGTTGGAAATCGAAAAAAAACAACTTTATTTTATTTTATTTTCAAACAACCATTTGGTTTGGAATTTTCCTACCGAATACCACTCGAGGTGAAATTAAATCTAGAAATTTTTTCGCTCATGAATATTTTTAGAGAATTATTATTAATTCATTATAATATAGAATACAAATTGTGGGGTATGTATTCGATTTATGATACATTTATCCCGATTTCTAAACATTTATACGGTAATACAAATAATGCTAAGATTGATACCGATGACAGCAAATGCTGATCGGTGTTAAATAAATAATGAAATGGAGATATAGTTGCACTATTTCTTTTCTCACTTAAGTTGAAGGATGAGTTCAGCCTGCTGCTTCTGTGAAAAGTTCACAAGACAATAAAAATTGAAGAAAATAAGCGAGAGAAAGTGGAGCAGTGACGACTGTGTTGTTATGAAATTTTCGCCTCACCAAGTTTAGAGTGGAAATCGTAAGAAAGACTAGAATAGATTCACAGTGAATTCTGTCTTATGATTATTAGAAAAAAATAACGATTGTAGAATGCAGCATTATTTTTTTAGACCCATATGGCTTAAGATCAATAATCTTTGAACAAAAGGTAGGTAGTTAAAATTGACTTATGTCTTACTCAGAGTTGAAAGACGAACAAGAAAAGGCATTTCGCTCAATTCAAGGAGTCATAATATTGACTTAATATTATATTGTTTAATACTTCAGGTACTGTTTACTTTGACAATACACATAAATAATGTAATGGGAAAACAAATAACGTATTAAACAAAAAAATAAAGATAAATAAGCAATAAAAATCTCCATCAAAGCTTGAGGTAGTGAAAAATATAATCAGCATTTTTGAAAGCTGAGACTATATAGGTGCCACAATGAAGTTATTTTATGCAAACATTAAAATAAAAAAAAGGATGCTGCTATGTACACGTGAACGATAAATCTGGAAAACCTCAGATTTTAAATTAAAATAAAAAAATGTTTAGAATTGAAGAAATCTGTAGTTTATTACTGAAAAATTATTGAATATTTCATCCGTAATGGGAATGCCAAGGCAAACTCAACGTACTAAGCGCGAACAGCATCGTCACCTTGTTGTGAATGACAGGACACACGGGAATAAAGGGAGATGAAATAGCAGATGAACTAGCGAAAAGGGGGACTGAAACATCCTTTTTGGGGAACAGAACCGTTTTGCTTCAATGTAATATCGGATGAAAAAAAGATTTAGTAGGGCTTGGACAATTAAAGATACTTCCAGGTGACTACAACCAGTAAAGAAGAAATGAATACGTGAGTCAGAGCAAAACTGCACACACAGTTTTAACAGAAGTCCTCACGGGACACTGTCACCTAAATAAGAACATGAAGACTCAAAATAGTGGAGGAGGGAAAATGTAGATTCTGTGGTATGGAAGAAGAAACCCCCATCCGCTTACTTGCGGCTGGCACAGCATTTCTGAATCGTAGGGTAAAACACCTAGGAAACTACTGGATAGAAGGGGGACACCGATCTAAACGAAAGCCTGCAGATATCCTCCTGGAATTAGGTTTAAAGGAGCTACCTACCAAAGGGGTACAATCGATATTCTAGGTTTTCAGTGAATGTCACTCCGAAATACATTTATATATACATGTAAACTTAAAAGTAATTCGTTTAAATTGTATTGTTTATTTGATTGTAATAAAGCTGCAGGATCATACAATAAAACCCTAATTAACTACTGATAACTGTGAGTTGTCCAAATTGGTATTTTTGTTGTCGTATTTTTTGAATTTTCTCATCGTATTTCCGAGGTGTTAATACTAACTGCAATAGTACATAAACATCTGTTGCAACTTCCTCCGTTACTTGAAATTTTGATTGCCACTGATGCTGACGACTACTCGTGATATTTTCAAAGTTACACTCAAAGTTACATCATTTTAGAATACACAAACGTGTTTATTGTTTCCTTTGGAACAGTTTTTGTTGATTTTTTTGATTAGTTCATTTTCAAAAAAGGATAATTCGTATGAATAAATTAATATTACTTCAAGAAGATTACATCCTTGAAATCTGAACCGTCGTTATTACGCGCAGTTATCAACGATTATATCAACTATCTTAATTTTTTTCTACAACTTTTTACAAGGATTAATATCCAAAACCAGTTAATACAAATTCCATCAAAAGTGTGGACAAATCTTTAGAAATTATTTTAATCTTATAATCCATCACAAACCCGTAGTCCGATGGTTAGTATTTATTTGACAAAACTTAAAATGTCAATAGCAACTTTTACTATTTCTGTTATTGTTTCAACCAACTCATATCTTCTCGAAAAAAGGCAGGTTAAAAAGTCACATGGAAAGTCAAATAAAAAAAAAGATAGTATTAGAAACCCAAATCAAAATATTGAGTGTAATATGGTTTTTGCTTATCGAAATCCTACGTTAAGTCAATTGGCATATTTATCTGGGATCAATTGAACTAGCATTCAAACCATTTTTAAGAAGAACAAATTCCATCCGTAAAAATACACTTTTGCGAACGCAATTGCAGACGATGTTATATTGATAACAAAAAATTAAAAAGAGCAACAAGAAAACATAAATGTGTGGAATGCAGCAATGAGGACATGGAAATGAAAATGAACAAAACAAACAAAAGTTATGGTCATTGGAGACGACAAAGAGGAAATAAATGTAATAATAGATACAGACAGAATAGATCAAGTTGAATATTTTCAGTACCTTGGAACAATAGTAGACGAAAACGGAACACAGGAAGCAGATATAAATAATGCAATAGTTAAAACTAACAAACTATACTATGCCATGAATACCAAATTTGTTACCAAAAAAGAAAAATATCTAAAGAAACGAAATTAAAAGTATTTAAAACATTATATCGACCAATACTTACCTATGGATACGAAACATGGGTGTTACCAGGACAACAAAAAAGTAAAATAAAGGCGAAATTGATGAAATATTTGAGAAGAGTAAGAGGTGTAACAAAAGAGGATAGAATGAAAAACCTATATAGTGCTATTCAAAAGTACCCTCCCCCCTCGTATCTTTGAACAGCTACACTTAATAAAATTTGGAGGGTGAAAATAAAGTGTTGTAAACTTCTCTACGAATGGTAACAGGTGACGTAATAGCAATAGATGACGTCACAGTGCCAATCTGGCCAATAATTTTGAATAGGACCTTATGGCAAGTGATATCTCGTTTGGAAGGCATTGACATTGGCTACATAGCCATATTAATTTAGTTTGGGCTTAAACCAATTTTGACGGAGGAAATAGGAAAGAGTGGAGAAAATATATATATTTATATACAATAAACTTAATGCAGGAGCTTTATGAGGATGATTATGACCGCCGTTAGCAATTTTGCGAAATAATGAGTCAGTGAGGAGCGAACGATCCACAGTTTCTTCGGAATATCTATTCCTCCGATGACTTCAGCTTGTTTATGAACAGTACTGCAAATCGTCATAGTTGCCGCTACTAGTCTGATTTGAACCCAAAAATTTTCAAGGCAGTGCGCATACACAACAACCGCAAAAATTAAATGTAGGGGCTGGCATTTTTGGTGACCGCGGCTAGTGGGTCCATATTTTTAACATGGTATTTTGACTGGTGAAGTATATTTGCAATTACTGGAAGATGCTATTGACCCTAACTTGACCGTTATTATTGGAAATGAAGTGAATATCATTTAACGTTTCACCAGAACGATGCTCCTTCGCATTGTGCTTTGATTGTTCGTCAGTATTTAGACCAACATTTTCCACGGTACTGGGAGAAGAGGTAGCACTGAATGGCCTCCACAGTAACCAGATTTGTCGTCTTTTTGTGAGGATACCTAAAAAGTAAAATCTACAAAACACAACCAGCCTCAGAAAATTTGCATCAAGGAATTGTCAAGGAGTGCCATCTCTAATCTCTCCGGAAATTCTTCGGAATATGTGAGACCATTTTCAACCAAATCTTTATAATTGTACAGACGCGGGTGGTTATCAATTTGAACATTCAATTTAACTAATAAGTAAGTAAACAACTAAATAAAGTTCAAAATTCAAAATGGGAGAGTTCGAATCGCCATGCGGCCACATGTTTTTTTTATTTGTTATACGTGTGTCTACTTAAGTTGGAACCATATGGAAAACTTTTTTATTAGTGGTTTTATGAAAAAAAGTTATTCTTGATAGAAAGTTCTGCATGGTCCAAAGTTGAAATGCAACCATCAGATATCAATTTTTTTTAAACAGTATACGAGGTTTGTCAAAAAATTTGAATTTTGTGCAAGAGTAAAGTATCTTTATTTTTAACAATTTTAAGTAAGTCCATAAAAAAAGTCAAGGGGAGTCAAATCAGCAGACCTAGGAGGCCCAAAAAGATCTCAATACCTGTGAATCACCTTCCCATTAAACATATTTTCAAGGAGTACTCTAACGTTCAATGTACTATGGATGGAAGCACCGTCTTGTTGGAACCAAATTGCCATACGTTCTTGTGACGGAAGGTCGTTCAAAAAAATCACTCACTTGATTTTCTGATAATTGTAAGTAATGTGCGGCATATGAGGAATGTCGAAAAAAAGGTCCAACTAATTTATTTTTGTACACACCACACCATACAGTATTAAAAGAATAAGTTTGGATTACTGTTAGACCACCAGCGACAATTTTGTGATGAGACGGTTCCGTTTGATGAAAATGTTGACTCATCGGAAAATATTGTATTCCTTTTAAAAAATGGGTCTTCAACCAACTTTCCTTGGATCAGAGCGCAGAATTCAAAACGAATATCGTAATCCCTTGGTAGTAACGTGTGTACAAATTGCGGTTTGTATGCATGATATTTATTTTTTTTTCAAAATATTCGCCACTGTATCTTCACTTATTGAAGTAGTTTGGATTGCAGAGACCCTTTTTCTTAATGACATTTTTGGGTCTTCTACAACAGAAAGCATCACTTCAAATTCAGTGTCGTCATTCGCAACCCGTTTTCGGCGTTTATTCTTAAATTTCTTATACTCCCACTAGCCTTAAATTTATTTGAAATTTTTGTTACTGCTGAATGCATAATGTTTCTATGCGGATGTCTATTATATTTGCGGCCTCTCTATATGTTTTGTAATTGTCTTCAACAAATAACACAAGTTCTATTTTTTTTCACGATTTAGTGAATTTGCCATTTTTATTGTATAAACAAAAACTCACTCTGACATTCACTGTCACATACTTTATGCCAGGGCATCCTAGATTGCGTTAAATTGTATCCAGCCAGAATAATTAATATGGAATTATTGGTAAATAATCACAAAACCTGAATTTTCATAATAAATGGCTGTAATTGCATATTTGAATAAAGCTTTTAATTCAAAACAACTTTACTTCATGACATTTTTCTGAATTGTGAAAAATAAAGATACTTTACTCATGCACAAAATTCAAATTTTTTGATAAACCTCGTATACTGCTTAATAAAATTGATATCTGATGGTTGCATTTCAACTTTTGGACATGCAGAACTTTTTATCAAGAATACCATTTTTTCATAAAATCACTAATAAAAAAGTTTTCCATGTGGTTCCAACTTAAGTAGACACACTGTATACGGACTGTATGGACTCGGGACCTCGGTTTTACGTCTCCTCCGAAAGATGGCATATCTACATTATACCTCGTGCTCATTGGTATAATGCCTGCGAGCTGTGATATGCTAATCCGCTGCAGGCTGTACGATGATTTTCCCTCACACTGTATACTATAAGTGAAGCTATGAATATGAGTCACAAAAGTAAAATTAATCAGCTGAATAAGTTATATTGGCTTCACTTGTATGTATGTATATTTTTATAATAGATAATGGTAAGGAACCCTTCGTGCACAAGATCTGATATAACGGTATAAAAAATAAACAACTTAAATGATATTTAGGAGAGTACTTTTATTCCCATATATATGTCTATATCTAATAGGTTCACTAACAGAATAGCTTTGTCCTTGACGAACGTTATATAATTGAATTTTGTTGTTTAATACGTGTTGATTTCTGTTTACTTTTCCAATAAACCGTAGTTTGCTTATATAAAATGAAATAATATTAGTTTCAATTATTTCTTTTATGTTTTTAACAATCAACTAATGCAACACCTACGACAAGTGAATTTTCTAATTTTGTTATACTACGAATTTTATCACAGCGTTTGTTTTTCTCTTTATAGGTAAAAATAAAATTATTTATCACTGTCAGGATTGCAATATATCTTGAATGTATTGAAATATTTCAACATTTTGCACGTAATAGTTCTTTGTCTACAATAAACTACTAATTATAATGATGACCTATAAATGGCAAACAGTGGAGATCAGTTTATATTATACTTTGCAAAATTGAATCACCTAATATTTTGATACAATAAACTAGGAATTGTATCGTGAAAAGTTATTTATGAGCTATCCACAATAAACGAGTAACACTGCGACAAATCACCAGTCATGTAAACAATGATTTTAAGAAGCAGTTAGCCCAAAGAATAGGACAGATAACTTCGAAGTATTCATAGTTTAGCAAGTTGGCTAATAAGAGAAGAAAACTCGCCAGAATATGTGCTTAGATATTGTGGTGAAGGCTAAAAGCTTGAGGGTGAAGACTGGTGAAGACCTGAAATTGGGAATTTTTTGAGACCCTATCTCAAAAATTGATTCCGCCTTTATATCTACTTTTAACCAACAACGTCCTGCTCAAAAGAGGTTGGTGAACTGATAAATTTATATATATGACAATGTACCCTTAGTTGCCAAGATACTTGATGATAAGTATGAAATTAAAAATAAAACGAAGTGTGGCATACTTTGTATTTTTGATAGTTCTTATGCCACTGTGATTTTAAATTTTATCAAATTCCAGGAACTGGTATCAGAATTGAGCCCATTTCTTTTTCAAGTATAGCAGTAAAGTAAATATATTCATCCACTAATAGTCATATTTTTATGTATATATCTTATGAAAATCCCAATATGGTGTAGTGAACTACTAATCATAATATTTTATGAATTATATATGTTATAGGCAATGTGTATAATGCAGGCATTCTATACAATACCTAGGAAATGTATAGAATGCCGGAGTCGTTCAGGCAATGTATGAAATGATATTCAATAGTTCAACTATTTTACACTTTACCTAGGAAATGTATAGAAAACCTAGGCATTGTATAGAATGCCGGTTGAAGCATAGGTAATGTATGTGGTCTGCCAACCACACCACATTCTCCTCGTCAAATCTAAATAACGCTTTGAAATCTGATTCACGTAGCGTACGTCTTGGTTTAAAGTATTTTCTTGTACGTAAATGCACCATATTAGCCATAACAAACACAATCAAAGATACAAGCCCTTCCAGATAGAGTTTAACACAAGAAAACACTCCTACAAATACAGTAATGTTTATTCTTTTTTCTCTTATTCTTTTGAGAATCAAACCACAATAATGTTGTCATATTTTTTCGTTGTGTCAGATAGGGACCAAAAATTATTTTATTAATTTTATTACTAGTTAATCTTTACAACGGTAGCTGGAACGCTACCGAAACGTCGAAATAAAAAATAAAAAACATTATTGTGGTTTGATTCCCAAAAGAATAAGAGAAAAAAGAATAAGTAATGCCACAAGGAACTTACAGAAGATACACTAATGTTTACTTTACAAGCTGTGTGTTGGCTGGGCAACTTCCGAAAAGAGTAAGAAAAGTCCTTTAGTTTTTGAGCAAATGCTTCTTTTTATAAATACGGAAAACGTAAAACCTTTTACTTTGAAGCAAAGCCTTCGAAGCAAAACCTTTTCCTTCACTTTTTTTATGCATATACCTTGAAGGAATTGCTTTATATTTTGAAAGCAAAAGGTAAGGCTTCTTTTTATAAATACGGCCTAATGATTTTAAAAAGCGATTTTTAAGTAGCTTTATAACATTTTTACCATCAATAATTTTCAAATAAATTTGATTAGAAGCTATTTTTACAAATCAATGAAAGGCAATAGTAGTGTCAGAACTTTATTTGAGAAATACTATCATTTATAACCTCTAGAATATACGAATACTCTTCAAACTAGATACACAATTTTTTGTCAAAGATCAATGAAAATTTTTTTCGAATAATTATAAGATAAAGTCACTTCTTATCGTAAACAATTCTTCAATAATAATAATAATTATTATTATTATTACTAAGAATATGACGCATAAGAAATAGCCTCACCCACACTGATTACATTTTTTGTTCTTTTTCACGATAAACACTATGACTAGATATTATTAGTAGGATGTCCTGATACAGAAATATAGAAAACTGACAAAACAGGAAAGCAACAAAGTAGGTTGTTTATGCCTTATATTGTAAACAATGCGACTTCCTCCAGTCGCTAACGCAATTATAAATTTATTTTAAAACATTTTAATGCTCTCTACTCAAAGTAATACACAAACGTCCAAATCGTAAAATAGCCCCGTATCTACATTTATAAACACCAAAATAAACAAATCCCGAACACATACGAAAATAATCTTTTTAATTTCACACTAGTTGAATAGATGTAATTAACTTTTGTGCTGATCGATTGTATTCGCACATCAGTAACTCATTTCAGGGTAGGATTTTATACATTTAAAAAAAAAATATAAAAAATTGTTTACGAGTAGAATACAACAAAAAATATAGAAAAGGAATGAGTAATTGAATAATTGGACTAATGAATGAAATACTCAGGATAATAAAGAAGAGAAGAAGAATATTAATACCTATAGAAATTACGTGAACTGGAGGCAAAAGTTCAATGGATATGGAAGAATGGTAGGAAAATTGAATTCGGGGCACAAACAAGAACTAATTGGAAAATAAAATTAAATGACATCATTGGAGCAACGCTACTGTATCAAAAAACAGGAGTAGTAGATTATAGGAATATATTATAAAATCTTTTGTGCAGAGCAGAAAAATAGGAAGAATAAGGTTGCGTTTACATTGAGGGGTATAATTTATTCGAGATGTTTGTGTACATTGAAATTACATCTGGTGATATAATCTTATAATCATTTGGTATTTTCGCTGTATCGATAAACTGTTTAAGGAGATGGAATGTTTTATGTGATGAAATATTTTCCCTGTTGTATTTGATAGTCAATAAGAAAGATATTTTGATAATTCTGAAAGTTACATTGAATATGTGAGACCATTGGTGGCAAGGGTATACTTGGTGTAACAATAATTGTAGAGATTATATCATTTCATCACGTCATTTTTGAAATAAATATTTTGAAAAAGCTTCCCAAAACTTGAAAACGCCATCTAATAAAGGTTTCAATATAGGCGCTTAATTTTTCAACTTTTCGTATGTTGTACTTGTACCCATTTCACGCATCACGTCTACCTGATATTGGCTTGTGAGTAATTAAGGATTTTTCTCATAGACAGTCGAAACATTTAAACTATTTTGTTCCTTGTATTGCTGTTACTCCTTGTTCAATGGATTTTATCCGTTATAAACGAGTGCCATATATATACCTAGAGTAAGAATTGTCACTAACAAAAACAATTTTGAACCTCTAATGCATTTAAAGTCGTAAATGTATTTGTTTATTTGAGCTGGAAAAGAAATAGCTGAGTTATCAGTTATCACCACATGTTGTGTGTTAAATTGTCAGTTATTTCATTGTAGTGCCTGTAAACATTATTTCGATCTGATTTATTGCACATTCCTTGAAAAAGAAATTTGTTTATTTTTATTTTATTGTCTAATAGTATACAAATATTCTGAAAAATCGTTTATGTTCGAACATATGAAAGAAAACAGATTTGTTTAGCATTGAGATTTTTGCTCGGATGTATCGGTTTGAATTCTAAATAAAATAAATATTGGAAGTAAGCTATTTTCTGACACGTAATCAAGATATTTCCTAGTAAAAATAGAAACAAAATTTGGAAGTTGGAACCTATCGAGAATAAATATGCTAAAACTTGTTGCATTTCATAATAATGTTTGTTCAGTAAACAACACACACCATTAACGTAACTAATGTAATACCAACTCAAATATTTAAAATTAGGATTGACGAACTCAGTTTGAACTGTGATTAGCTTATATAGAATAGAATAGAACATACTAGATATAGGTCAAGCAATCTGCAATAGAGAATCAAAATGATAAGTTCTTGACAAAAATAATAGAAAACGGACTGTGCCATCATGGGAAATAGATTACGTAGTATGAACGTGATATATTTTCGACTCGAACTGTTCAAGAAATTGTTATAAAGCATTAAAGAGGAAAAAAACGTAACGCGAAAGCTTATTAAGTAATCGTAATGGTAACAAAATATTGTATATTCTGTAAATGTATATAATGAAAATACGAATATTGGATAATCAGGAGTGAAGAGAATTCGGAAAAACTAGAAAAATCGTCAATTCGTCAAAAATTTCGATCGATCTGGAAAACACGGCACATGATCACATGGTCATTTCGTAGATCGAATACCACTGTTGGATATCTTTGCTGAAAACTAAAAAAGAGAAAATATATATATATATATATATAATAAAATCAAAAAAATATAGTTTTATATATATATATATATATATATAAAATCATAAAAAGATAGTTGAGTCGATATCTAATTTATTCAG
>CAJUYH010006949.1:0-18780 GCA_910591685.1 Galerucella tenella
TCGATAAAGTATGGTATCTTTCAGTAGGTGTAGTAGTTCTAGAGTATATATCCATCGTGGGGGTATGTGAGTGGTACCGATCAAGACTACCAATATTTTCAACCGGCGTGTACCTCTCTGGGAACCTCGTGTTAGTTGGCCTATCATAATTGTACCTAAGAAAATATAAATATTTATTAAATACATTATCATATGGTTTATTTATGATAAATAGACGATGAGGAAGAAAATTTTTAGTCACTTTCTTGCTTATCACCTGCAATTGAAAAGATGACATTTCCAGTTTTCTTAAATTTTGTTTTATCAAGACAACGCACCGCGTCACAAGTCAATTAAAACAATGGCAAAACTACAATAATTGAGCTTCGAATTGCTTCCACATCCACCATATTTGCCAGATTTGGTTCCAGCGACTACTGGCTGTTCGCAGACCTAAAATAAATGCTTGCCGGTAAGAAATTTCGCTCGAATGAAGAAGTTATCGCTGAAACTGCGGTCCATTTTGAGGCAAAAGATAAATTGTTCTTCAAAAGTGGTATTGAAATGTTCTAAAAGTTAACTGGGTTCTATGAAATATTTACGGAGGAATTTTAAGGATTTGGTTCAGTGGAGAAGAAGAACGAACAAAGAAATCCAAAACATGTATAAGGCACCATGAGCTTTACAAATAAAATTCAAGCACACTGGCTTCGATGGTTAGGCCATGTGGAAAGGATGGATAACGGAAGGTGTGTAAAGAAAATGCTTCTTGTCGGTGGAGGAGATGAGAAAAAAAGGGGACAGCCTAGGAAGAAATGGTTGGTTGTTCTTAAAGAAGACTTGAAACAGTTAGAAGTAGAGAACTGGAATAGGACTGCAAGATATCGAATAAAATTGAGAAATATAGCAAAAAAAGTAGGAGCTATTGTAATGTGAGACTTAAAACGCTGTTTTATAGGTATACATACAGTGCTATTCAAAAGTCCCCTCCACCCTCGTATCTTTTGAACGGCTACACTTACATTAATAAAATTTGGAGGGTGAAAATAAAGTGTTGTAAACTTCTCTACGAATGGTAACAGGTGACGTAATAGTAATACATGACGTCACAGTGCCACTCTGGCCAATAATTTCAAATAGGACCTTATGGCAAGTGTTATGTCGTTTGAAAGGCATTGATATGGGCTACATAGCCATATTAATTTTGTTTGGGTTTAAACTAATTTTGACGGATAAATTAAATAAATACCAAAATTATTATTTCACGTTTAAATATTGAAGATTTTTCAGTGAAATTATTTTTTTAAATTCAATTAATCAAATATCAACAATGAATTCTCATAGCAAGTGTTCGGAATGTGCTCCGTCTACTTCCTGACAGTAATACATCCTATTAGTAAACTCTTGTCGTATTCGTTCGAATTTGTCACCTGAAATTGCATTGCATTCTTCAATAATTCTTTCTTTCAAAACGCCAATGCTATCTGGTGCCGTAGTATAAACCTTGGATTTGAAGTACCCCATAGAAAAAATCTAATGGTGTCAGATCTGGTGACCGAGGTGGCCATTCTATAGGACCTCGCCGGCTGATCCATCTACCTAGATATTCTTCATCCAGGTAACGTCTTACTGCACCATAATAATGTGCAGGAGCACCATCTTGTTGAAATGCTATTTCCAGATGGCCGAATTCATCTGGATTATCTTCCAGAATTTCAAGAATTACCGACTCAATTGCATTTTGTAACATCTCCAGATACACTTCACCGCTTAAATTTGAATATAGGAAGACAGGACCAACTATGTGGTTTCCCAAAATACCTGCCCAAACATTGACTTTTTCTGGATATTGGGTATGTTGTTCACGAAAGGTGTGAGGATTTGTGTTACACCAATACCTTACATTTTGTGTATTCACATTTCCATTGAGGCAAAAAGTACTTTCGTCACTAAGGGCGGGTTTATCAATGCTCGGTTAAATCTGTCAGCTACGTAGCCCTCAGCTATCTCTAGCCGCCAGTCAAAGTCTCGGTTACAATAGAAAGCGTTTATCAATGCACCACATAATTGACAGCTAGCTAACTGGAGGCTAAGTGTAATGGAGCATTTGACAACCTTGTTCGGGTTATGAAGGTGAGTGTAATGTTGTCAGAGTGTACATTTATCATTTTAATTTGGTGTAAGGAGGATCGCCCGTTACATGAAATATACATATTATTAATTTTATTCGCATATTTTGTTATAACACAATGAATCAAGAATATAGAGGTGAAAGTTTTTATTTTTCTATTTTACCGTAAGCTTACTCTGACAACATCGTGGAAAATTTCACCTGTCAGTGTCAAAATTATGCTACTGTTATTTTTATTTCTTCTATGTTGTGCTTTGTTGAGTTGTTTGCATTTGATCATGTCCACAAAACAAAAAAGATATCCCAATTTCACGGAGTCAGAGCGACAATCAGTTACTTATAAAAGTAGCCGTTCACCATAAAAGTATAATAGAATGCAAAAAGACGGATGCTGTGACTTGGCCAGAAAAACTGGAATTTGTTGGAGTATCATGAGAACACTGGGTTTAGATAATCGAAACCGAGTAATAAACTCGACATCATCGAGCTCTTCAAAGGGATTCATCCGTTCTTCAACAGTATATGGTCGTCTTTCGTACTCTACAAATTCCAATATTTCGCCAATCTCCAAGCTCCTCATCGAAAACGTCGTCAAGTCCCTCAAGATACATTGACAATAACAATGAAATAAAATACAAACAGAACCTAGATGCTACTAAACTACTAGAGAAAAATCAAATAAGATTCTCGATTTCATCCTAAACGATAATAACACAATCAAATTTAAAGTTGAAATAATCTTTGTTGCAAAATGTAAGCAAACATGAAAAGATCATGACACAGTTGTCAGTTAGAATCTATGGTTAAAATAACGGAACACCACTTTTTCGTATTTAACTGTATGTTCTATGGTTAACATCAACTTGATAGTGGCAGCTAGGATAGCCGAAAGTTTGACTAACAGCTAATGCAAACTGGCAGTTGATAAACACTTTGACCAACAGCTAAGATTTAGCCGAAGGCTACAATATTTAACCGAGCATTGATAAACCCGCCCTAAAACAAATTGTTTTTGTGTAATGTGGGTTTTGACTAATTTTATTTGTCATACATTCACAGTCTTCTGTCGGGGTCGTCATCCGAAAGGTGGTGCACCATTTTTAACTTGTATGGATGAAATTTATTTTTAGCCAACACTCTCTGTACACTTTTACTTACTTCACAGATAGACGCAACTTTAGTTGAAGAGAAAGTAGGGTTTACTACCATTTCAGCAACTATAGCAATTTTTTTATCATCACTAAATGTTGGTCGACCAGATCGTTTGGCATCTCGAACACTACCTGTTGCTTCAAACTTGTGAAAAAGCTCCCTCAAATAAGTTCTCGAGATAGGGCGATCTGGGTATCTCTCATTAAATAAACGTTCCGCTTCATGGAGATTCTTTCTAGATTTATCAATCATTAAGATAGCTGCTACTTTGTCGGCTTGAGTACGTACCATTTTCCCTATTTCGACAACTTACCAGAGGCGGACTGAAAAATCTTCAATATTTAAATGTGGAATAATAATTTTGGTATTTATTTAATTTATCCGTCAAAATTAGTTTAAACCCAAACAAAATTAATATGGCTATGTAGCCAATGTCAATGCCTTTCAAACGAGATATCACTTGCCATAAGGTCCTATTTAAAATTATTGGCCAGAGTGGCACTGTGACGTCATCTATTACTATTACGTCACCTGTTACCATTCGTACAGAAGTTTACAATACTTTATTTTCACCCTCCAAATTTCATTAATGTAAGTGTAGCCGTTCAAAAGATACGAGGGGGGGAGGGGACTTTTGAATAGCACTGTAGGGGAGAGGGGGGCAAGACGGGGACACGAGGCAAGATGGGGTTTCTCAATAGAAATGGTATCCGTGTTGCCATCTATTTAATTTTATGTAGACTAGGTCGAATCTATTGCGTTCAGTAACGTACACTGCAAATGTCAGTCAGTAGTCAAGTGTATTGGGTTGCAGGAACGTTTTGTTTTTATAGCTGTTTACCAAGATTTTCGTTGTATATTTTAGAGGTGAGTAACACTAAATCGTTTTATTTTCTGGTACTTTTTGTAGATCCGCATATAGTGTATGGTCTTAGGATTATTTTTGTATAAAGTAAATCAATGATAAATGGTTTCTTAGTTTAATTTAGACGTTTTTACCCTCAAAAATCAAACGGTACAAGATGAAGATAATAATAGGGGGCAAGATAAGACGCGCCCCATCTTGCCCCAGATTGCTTTCAATTAATATTTGTACCATAGGTATAAAGAACGAAAGCACAGTTTGACAACGTCACCAAATTTTGTTACGCGACATCATCGTCTTTTTATCGTAAATAAACCATATTAACATCATCGGGGATTACCTCTCTGGTTGATGAACCGTCTTATTCTCATTTTGACAGTGCCCTGAGGTTTGCAATGGTTCCTTGAGCAAAAGTCTATCATTCGAAATAGACGTTTGCGGTCGCTCACCGAGAGGAAACCGTTCCGATACACCCTGATACCGCTCGCCCGAAGGAAGTCGATCCGAACTGCTGCGTTCCGAACCAAACCGATCACTGCCGTAGTGTTCCGTAGCGATGGCCCGATCCTGTGAAAATCGCTCCGTACTAACGTACCGATCGCGGTCATTTGTCGCTGTCGCATCCAACAGACTCTTGTCGCTCGGGTAGCGATGGGTGGTGATGTTGTCTTGCTGCTTTTCCGAAGAATTGCAACCAGCAGTACAATGAACGGACCTAGAAGGCGACTGGCACTGAGAGGCATATTGTGGTAAGGAGATTTGTCTTCGGCCATAGTCGTCGTCCGCAGGCATTCTGGTGGCCCTGGGCCCGTTGTCAGGACATCTGAAATAAAAATAAGTCTTATTATTCATTACAGTAGTTTATTTCTAAATAATTAATTAAAAATTAAAACAGACTGAAGAGGACACTAAAATCCCAACCAATACATGTCTTCCAGTAAATGAAGTGTAAAAGTCATGACACTAGCGACATCTTCACCTCCAACTGCAAATCAAAATTCGACCGTTACGTTACGTTATGTTACGTTGCTTTGTTACGTGCCTTGCTTGCGTGCGTGTGCTCTCTCCTGAGTCTCTCTCTCGTTTACGAAGCAGCCCGCAGCCCGCGTGGAAGGCGAGCATTCTACCACTGAACCACCGATGCTATATTAAAATTCTATGCAAAGCTGGTATTCGCAGTGCTGGTGATCTACTTGAATTTGTTCGGATACATTTCTACTATTATTGCCATAATTTTTTTTGCACGATTGATCTTTTTTGTTTATTTACAACATCGGTTGTCAGGACGGTAGGTTGTGTTTACTGGTTTCTAAGTTTAACAGGTCGGTAAGTGATTTACTTACCGTTCAGACGTCGAAAAGTAATAAATAGCATAAAAACAATTTCACCAAAATGCAAAATATATTTTAAACTGATCGAGAAGTATAAATGTCACTTTTGACATTTCGTTCAGTTCGAAAAAATTTAAATTATTCTATTCGGAATTTATTTCAATACGATCGCGCAAAAAATGGTATAAGCATCTCGAACGTTAAAGGTAATTACAACGTTTGCATGTGTTTGCATGTGCATTGTGGATGACTTGATCTGCACACTAAATGATCAAGGCATATGGACGCAGGGCTTCGCGGATGACCTTGTGATTGTCACCCAGGGAAAATTCCCAGAGACGGTCGCAAATGTCTTACAAGAAGCACTGCGAATTGTGGAAGACTGGTGCCTTAAAGAGGACCTAACAGTCAATCCAAAAAAAACCAAACTAGTTGCTTTTACGAATAGAAGGGCTCTTCCAGAGGGCAGGGTACAACTGTTCGGAGAAGCACTCGAAATATCCAAAGAGGTGAAATACCTGGGAGTGACCCTCGACTCTAAATTGAATTGGAGGGCACACCTGGAAAGAACTACTACCAGGGCAACCAGACTATTTTGGCAATGCAGAAGAGTTATGGGAAAAACCTGGGGAATAAGACCTGAGGTGGTACACTGGCTTTACACAACAGTGATTAGGCCTACGGTCACCTATGGAACGGTAGTCTGGTGGAGAAGGACAGAAGTGTCCTCAGTAGAGAACAAATTGGCTACAATCCAAAGACAAGCTCTCCTCGGTATTACCGGGGCAATGAACAGCACGGGCACGTCATCAATGGAAGCCCTTATAGGCCTCCCTCCTCTGGAACTTTTTGTTAGGGCAGAGGCGATGATGGCGATTCTTAGACTGAAATCGGGAGGCATGTGGACCCCGAACAATGTTCGTGGGGGACATACCGATATAACTGGGACAATACTAGACGAACCAAACTTTCAGATGGGTCTGGATAGTATGATACCAGAGAATATATTCACTGAGCGAGTGAATATTATCATTCCATCTAGGCAACAGGTGATGCACTCGGGAAATCCCGGGGATATCAGCTGGTTCACTGATGGATCTAAAACCAACCATGGCACTGGGGCTGGTATAAATGGACCTAGGAAGAAAATGTTCTTCAGCCTTGGTAGATACACGTCTGTATTCCAGGCAGAAACAATTGCTGCTATAGCCTGTATTGATGAAAATATCAAGAGGGGTTATACCGGACAAAGAATAAAAATATTCACTGATAGCCAGGCATTGCTGAAGGCTATCAGCAATCCTACCACGAAATCTAGACTGGTTAAAAACTGCAAAGAGTCCCTTAATAAGCTGGCAAGAGACAACACAGTGTCTCTAGTATGGGTGCCGGGACATGAAGGGACTGCTGGTAATGAATTGGCGGACCAGCTAGCTAAACAAGGCTCTAAAGGAGACTTTATAGGTCCGGAACCGTTCTGTGGAATCACAAAGGATTACATAAGAGGGGAAATCCGGAACTGGCTAGACAAAGAACACCAAATTAAATGGAGGTTGACAGAAGGTCATCTTCACACAAAAAGTCTACTGAAAAAGGTAAACAAAGAACTCTCAACCAGTTTATTGAAACTGAGCAAGAGACACTTGAAGACAGTAACCGACCTGGTTACTGGACATTGCACTCTAAGGAAACATTTGTACAGAATGGGAATAGTCAGTGAACCTTTCTGTAGGAAGTGCGAACTAAGGGATGAAACACCTATTCATATATTCTGCTCATGTAAGAACTTAGAAGGACTCAGACAGAAGCATTTTGGAAAGGAAACTATACAACCATCAGAACTACTTAAAATCCCCCCAAATAAGCTAGTGGCCTATATAGAGGACACGAAACTTTTGGAGTGGAAGTAGATAACATTGGGAATGGTACAATGACTTAGGTCAAGTGCCCGGGCTGTTGAGCACAACCCAAACGTTTGAATGAATGAATGAACGTTTGCATGTAGAAATTGTAGTTTGTGCAACTAGCGTGGATATGATGGCCATAACGCACGAGGACGAAGTTAGAGCACGACGCCGTAGGCGGAGTGCTCAATCGTTCAAGTGCGATATGGACAATCCACACGAGTCGAACAGCATATTTTTTCTACGACCCATTTAAGAAAAAATCTAGAAAATAAAAATTTTTATAAACTGTAATATAACTTCAAATTGAAAATTTAACAATTCAATTTCATGTTTCCACTAATTTTTTTGTGGTAAAC
This sequence comes from Galerucella tenella, assembly GCA_910591685.1. Lineage (NCBI taxonomy): Eukaryota > Metazoa > Arthropoda > Insecta > Coleoptera > Chrysomelidae > Galerucella > Galerucella tenella. The sequence continues at coordinate 7,722 of CAJUYH010006949.1, forward strand.
GTACAGTTCTTGAATGTCCAATAATATATTCATTTACAATTATCTAGTTTTTTTATTGTAACGCCATGGTCGCGAAACTTTTTAACGACCTCAAGATTATTTTCGCTCGGCCGCGGAAGCGGACTAGACAAGACATACAAATAACTATTAGTTTCTTTATCATCTCTCAACTATTTATTTATAATATTTATAATAACTTCCAAAAAATATATCCCCTTTATGCCTTGTAAAATTTACGACAAAATCATTCAAATCCGTTTTCTGTCGCTATAAATATTGTACACTCCTTTATCGATAAGGGCAACAGTATAAAATTCCTTGCCCAAAGTTTAAATGCGGTGTCTACGTCCGTAGTTAAAGAAAATTGTGAATAAATTTTGGATCATTTTTCTTTTCGCATAAATCCATCTGGTTCTCGACTCTGGGAATATTCTGCATGAATAAAACTTTCTTTATCGCGACATGACGGCGTTAGTTCGGAAGCTAACGAAACAGAATATCGGAAAAGACTATCATTCTAAGTATTTGCTTACCAACCTAGTCAAAATAAAATAAAATATATCCATAAAGTTGGCAATCGACCCATGAATGATATGATTCACAAGTATAGCTTCGGGAAAAACTTCAAAACAGTCATCACAGCCAAAGAGGCATAGACCTATTAATGCAGAAATGGCCTGCTACAGAGATAACTCAAAAAGAGAAGAAGGTGTAGGAGCAGGAATATACATAGCCAAAAATAAGTCTCACTAAGCTAATGTGAATATGTGACGATATTCCAGGCAGAAGTTGCAGCAGCACAATACTGTACAGGAGAGCTATGAAGGCAAGAGTTTGAGGAAAAGACCATTGGCATATACTACGACAGCCAAGCGGATATAAAAACAATCAGTTCCATGCAGATGAATTCTAAACTTCTTTGATACTGCTTGGAGCCGCTACAAGAGCTGGGCAGCCATAATGGACTGTCCTTAGCCGGGGTATCATGACACCCAGATCACCAGGGCAAACTCCCATTGACCCAGAACCTTTCTGAGACATAGCGGTACTTGGAGAAAAGTACTTGGAGAAAAAAAGCAGTCTAGAGAATGGTGGAACAAGTCGCCAAGAATGAGGCAGGCCAAAGAGTTCATCAAGGAACCCTCACCAAACTTCACGGAGTACCTACCTACTGAGCCAGAATATGGAACAATCAGGATCCTTTATGTAGGTTTTGCCAAGAAGATGCGGAAGCCTCAGTACACATACTACTGCTCACAACCTCGTGTTACATAGAAGTGTAATTCAATAACTGTCGGGGCATACAGCTTCTTAGTGAATGGTCTATTGACAGCACGCTTCACTAAAATGACTCTTTTACAGAAGTGTAATTGAGTAAACGATGTTCAAAGGTTAGTCGTGGTCGAAATCAACATTCCATAACAAATACACATCCGAAAAGCAGTGAGCAAACATAAGCTTTAGGATAAAATGGCATACCACCACGGCCTTGAACACTATGAATATGATTAAATATACAGGGTGTTTCATTGGGAAAGGGCCTAACTTTAACTCTAGATGGGGATCACTTTGGTGCTTCCAAAAACCTATATTTAATGTGTCTTCTGCACTTCATAACCGAGATACAGGGTGTTTTATGAATTTATCCCATTTCTTTCGAACTTCAGAGTTACCCTGTATATTATTTTGAAATTTGGTACACATAATAACCATTACCTAGAAACCCCATCAAAAGCATCTCCAAAAAGATAATGCAGGTCCGGCTTAACAAAAAATTTCAAAACTCGTCTTTCCCAAAAACAACACCCTGTATATAGTAAGTAATAATTTATGCACGTTTTGGGGGTTAACAATGGTATCGGAGAGGTTTATTTTTATTTTTTAGCTTGAAGTGAAATCTATTTAATGAAATTTAGAAAAGCATCCTAGAAATTCAATTGAGTTTGTATGTTCACGAGTACACACCACTAAAAAATGTGATTACAGGGTCGTACTTAGAAATACTCATTCAATATGCTTCAATATTTCGAACTCCCTGTATAAGGATATGTTTCTGGAAAATATGCACTTCTACATTTAGAATAGCAGAAGTAAAATACGAGAAATAAATTTATACTTAAAAAAATGGAGAGATTTTTATTAATTTTATTAATTGACATGAAAAGAAAACAAGAAATTCTAACCTACAAAAATTGCAGTATAAATTTATTACTCGTATTTTACTCTTGTTATTCTAAATGTAGAAGTGCATAGTTCACAGATACATATCCTTATAAAGGGTGTTCGAAATATTCGAAACATATTGAATGAGTATTTCTAAGTACGGCCCTGTAATCACATCTTGATTTAGAGATTCTTGGACTGTCTTTGCAGAAGTTGAAGCAGACCTCATTGCGTCAATTATATCCTGATGATGGCCCGAGTCAATTTGCAGATATGGTTTTATGGAGTGACTGCTACCATGCCCTGTTATTTCAATTAATTGCTGTTCTCCAATTCCCGTTTTGGCTAAAGTTGAAACAGCAGTGGTCCTCGCAGAACGATTTGTTATCTTGATCTTGTTGACATCGATTCCAATCATTGATGCCGCCGATTTGAACCAGGATGATATTGTATTTTGTCCAACCGGGCTGTTCTTGTACCAACCTTTGGAATTGGGGTGGTGCCAGTTTGGATTTGGAGTTAAAAATAAACGATTCGTTTTGATGAGTTGGTCTCGCTTGCTTATTAGTTTTTTGAACAGTCTTACTGGGCATAATTCTTCATTGACTGTATTCGGTACAAGCCACTTACTGTCGGCCATTCTTTTTGAACCGCTTTGAGTGGTCTTGGAGAAAACCGGCTTATACTCAATGAGTCCTGTTGGTTTCTCTTGATTGTCAATTTCCTCCACAAAATATTCCATTGTTGCTGCCGCTCCTTCATTTCCTTTCCAGGCCAATTCATGAGCAGCAATGTGAAAGAACTTTCTTTGCAATCCTTCCGGAGCTCTTGCGTTGACAAATTCTATGTCAGAGAATGGATTAAATTTGTGATTATACCTTTCGGAAAATATTCCTGCAACTGCTTAGCTGTAGAATTCCATAGAACTTTGATAACACTCTCCTTGTAGTCTTCGGAGTTCTTTTTTCACATGTTTAAGGCATAGTCTTCAAGAATGAGCGCCAGATCTTCCACAGGTATATCCGCTCTGTCCAAATCATACGCTTTTTCTGTGCCAAAGTTTATAAACTGCTTCCATATACTTGCCTTCGATTTCCTAGTATTCGCTGGTGTCAACTGCTTAATATTCTGGCGAATATTTTCTTTACTTTCTTGACCGAAGCGAGACATTTTTCTACGTCGTGCTGTTTTGACAAATTTTTGACAGAAATAATTTCTAGTTTAGAGTTTAGTTTCACTGAGTTGCCATGGTAACTGAATAATCAAGTTGACAAAACCTGTTTTGCAAGAAATTGATAAAGACGAAAATTGATGTTGTTGGAAACACATTTGGTGTGGAATTTTCTTACCGGAATACCACACGAGGTCAAATTAAATCCGGAAATTTTTTGACCTCTAGTGGTATTACTAGTGAAAATTGTTAACAAAAAAAACAAGAAATCCATCTAATGAACCTTCCTTGATAATTATTAAATGTGTGTAAAGTGTAATCGTAAATGGATGAATAAATTTCGAGCAGCAGCTGCAAATTTTAAAGTGATGTATCCTTTTTATCCATCAGCCACCAAACTAAAATACCATCAGGTTTATATCCACGACGGTAATGCATTTATTTTAGTCATGTATGCGATATTTCTTCGCTTGCCTAGAATTCATAAGGTTTAATAAACTAATGGATAATCCTACAATGAATAGTGGCTGGCTTAGCATAATATTTTATGCTCTACGTTTTTTCTGCTTGCTTAAAGTTTGTTTCTTAATTGAAATTTTTATTTCGTCTCTACTTTTTTCATGTATTTCTTTCCCTAATGTATCTGTGTCCTTTTATTTTTGGTTATTGGGTAATTTTTTTTCATTTGAAATACCATTTCAATGTATTCTCATACTTTACATAGTTTAATATCTAGTGTTCAAAAGTTATCTATTATTTTTTCCCGGCTCTATATAAAAAATATAAAAAACATTCTGGTACCAGGTCACTTATCGCCACGGTATAATCTTTGAACTTGTCATTGGATAAAAACCAAATAATACCTACATTCTTCGCAAAAATTTGCAAGTTTTGAAACAATTTCTGAAAGGGATTCAATATAACATTATACTTATCATAAATTCAACTAAAAGTTTAAAGCCTTTTCATACAAACCTATATATTTCAAGTTTCTAGCGAATGCAATCTGTTTATAGATTGCTTCCACCTGAGAAAGAAAAGAACAATCAAAGTGGATTTAGTTCCATTCGAACTTCGCCATATCGAAAGCAGAATATTGGTCTTGAGTGATTTAAACAAACAAATAGGAAAAAAGGATTATTACAGTTGTCGTATTTAATAAAGCGCGTTACCAATAATTAGCCTAGCCAAAGTACACAAAATATCCGTAAAATGCCGCAAAAAATACAAAAAACTTGAAAATTGAGTATTTGAAAGGGTTGTGATTAACATGAGAAAAACTTTACGATGCTAGGCATGCAATTTTCCGGAAAATAGTTAAGTAAATTTTTGTTTCTTCACTCTAATTGCTTAAATAATGAAATTACAGGAAAATGTTTAAATCAAAAGTTGTAGCTAATACATTTATCTACAAAATGTGTCCTAACATTTCTTTTGTATCTGCATTATTTTTCAAAATATACGAAACTTCCCCAGTAGTATTTTTGAACATCAATTTTCATGTTTTTAACTTTACGATAGTACCTAAGTAAACAATGAGTTTTAGAAAAAAAAATTTCGAATGAAATGTGTTCTAAGATGGGGTATCTACAAATACGAGTACATTGTAAAAAAAATCTTTTTAATGTATTATAATTGATTTTCCACGTAAACCTCTACTAAAAAGGTTTGTTTTTTACCAAATTCCTCTAATTAACATCAATAAATTAAAAAATTGAATTATACAGTGTGGAAACCACTTATGGAATAAAATTCTTTTTTTTATTGGTGAACCATTTTACCTATTTAAAGCACGCCTCAGCGTGTTTAAATCGAACTTTTTAGCACGCGCGTGTTACCGTGGCAACATCAACAACTCGAAAAACGAAGTCTAAATCTATGGTCTAAATCATGTCTAAATGACAATTTTTTCATCATCGATCTGACAGGAGTAGTTTGTAACGTCAAAGCTTTCATTCGAACAATATTTAACTATGTCAAATTTATAAATTAAAATGGAAAGTGCCGTTGGTATTGTTTGAAATATAAATATTTCGATTTTTCAAATCTTAGGAAATGGTATTTAAATTAATACTATTGACATCCACAGAACTCAATAACGTTGAACTTCCATCAAAATACAAAATAGTTTATGCTTTTCTCATTTCCATGACAACGCAAGGTATACATCATATACATCACGAATTCAACCATTTGACATTTAGTTCTTAATTACATTCATGATTTCCATTTCTTGTTGTTGTAGTAGTTATCGACCAGTATTTATAATTTCAAAGTGCACCAATAAAAAAAATTAGCGTAAAGTATTCGTGGATAACTGGTCTTTGAAACACTTGCTCTATTTCGAGCACTCCGGTTTCGCCGTCGTGCTCGAAAAATCGCGCGTGTTTTAAAGACCTTAATATCCACTTATACTTTAATATACTATTATGTCATTATTTTAGAAAGTTATAAAAAATGCCGAGACACGTCAACTTTTGAATTGAGTTGTGCGTTATGTAAACATAAATTTAAATGTACAGGGTGATTCACGCAAGTATGCCATAGTAGGTGTTGTTTTTTTAATGAAACACCCTGTATATTTGCATATTTTTGAAATCCTCTTAATGAACCGATTCCAACAAACTGAATAATGTATGGTCAATTATGAATTATACAAGGTGAAATTTTAAAATTAATAATTTATTACACTTGAAATATTGGTACTTTTTTAAATTAGCTAAATATGGATTTATCAAAAATCTAAGCTAACTAATTATTAGACTTATTTGTATATTAAACAAAACCTGCTACGCCCATGAATTTTATCATAAATACCTAAAAATTGCCTAAAAACGCCAATAATTAGACAAAATCGGTAAATAATGTGGATTGTTTCAAATGTGTAAATAATGTGGATTGTTCTATTCTGTCAGTTGTTGATGTGTTGACAGTTTATACTGAAAAAGTGAAATCTTTGTCGAACACTGAACACATAACAATGAAATATTCAACGGAGACATTTTGTATAATTTTCTAATGACAAAGAATTTTATTCCATAAGTGGTTTCCACACTGTATATATGTGGTTCTCATTGAAATACTTCAAATTATACAAGTTTTGTTTTTTCTCACTTTCAGTTAACCAAAAAGGAAAATTAATTTTTTTCTTTTGGGGAGTATACCTACATTTGAATATTTAAAATATATATTTGTATGCTTGTAGCTTACCAAATGACTGAAAAATTAATAAATTTATTATAATTCTGCTATAATTTTCAATTAAAAAAAACAACTTATTTTTCAATCATTTTTTAATGGCCCCGGTGTAAGCCTCATCAAATGAATGTCGAATAATAATAATTAATTTGGTGACATGTATTTAATAAGAAATGTTTCTTTATGTTAACTTTTGGGTTTTTTTCCGCATGCTAGTAGAAAAAATAGTGTACCTAACACTTACATAAAGTGACTTTTCCGCACGCTATTGCAGATATCCGAACGACGCTATAGCGAGTTCGGCCATCTGCAATAGCGTGCGAAAAAGTATCACTTTCTGCACTAGTTAGGTAAACTACTATTTTGTATCACATACTTTCAATATTATAGTCTACTAGGAATGGGATCCAGTTAAGTGCACGATCCAGAAATATTGAATTAGGTAATTTAAAAAAGATCATGGTTTAATTTCTAAAAATAATTTCCAAAAATAATAATTAATACTCCACAATTCACTATATTTATAAATGTTTATTATACTGCTCGCTTTTTGTACCTTTTTACTTTTCCTTTTTCATTATAATACCTACAAAGTATATGAAAAAGACTAAAAGTCTTTTTAATAACTCATAGGACGGCCGGTATCGGTATATTAATCATAGATATGATAAACTATTTTTATTCAACAGGTGACTAACAAGTACATTTAACGAATAGGTAAATTTAGTAGATGCCAATATTCAGTAGCGGTTTAACTTTCGTTTCGGTCGCTTCGGGGTGCGTGGTTGAAATTTATTTTATTTTTTTTGAATTCGTTTATCGTGAAGTGTGGTGAAGTGCAAGTTCAAGTGAAGTGTAGTGAAGTGCAAGTGTACCTACATTAATAAATACAACATTCTTTTCATTTTTCATCCCATATAAATTATAACCTACCGATTTTTAATAGAAAAAAGAATGTTATAATAATTGTGTATTTGGTTTTAATTTGCTCATATGCATTTCAAAATTAATTTGATTATCAAAATTGAAATATTTTGTTGATTTAAAATCCATTTTTGTATCATTTTATTGTTCTTTTATACCCAAATATTCCAAAATATAAAAAGACTGTAGATAAATATTTCTATGTACATGACAAATAAGGGTTCTTATATAAGAAGTGAGTCATCATGAGATCATGTACTCGATTTTGATGTCTTTAAAAAAATGTTTTCGTTGATTTTTTGTCAACGGATTTCTGTAAAACCCTCAACTGTTTTTTGCAAATTACTTATCATTTTTATGGTTACATTTCAATAATTATTCTATTTTTTGTTTAAGGTAACATAAAATATATGTCTATCCCAACAAAGTGAGTACCTACTTATATTGAATTTCTGTAATAATGCATCATCTATATTTGTAAAATGTATACCCCTATTATTTCGAACCAACATTTTTTTTATAAATAGGTAGTGTCAGTGTGAAAAGTGAAAACCCAGGTAAGCAATGTAATAATTTAAAATATTATTTGTATATTATACTACTTTTCTTTGCAGGTTCTTCTTTCAAAAGACATAGATCTAGGTTGTTGCTCACATTCACTCAATAATATCCTGCCATAGGTGAGCTATGTCATTCCATATACTTTACAAACTACTATCCAGCCTTTTACAAGTTGGTACATTGTTTTCAAAAGAAATGGGTAAGTCATGTTACTCCGGTTTCCTGATCCTGATTTTTGGTGAATTTTTTTAATTTTGTTTGATTTTATGTTCCAGAAATTGTTGCCTAGTTTTCACAGGTCCCATAGGTTCCATCGAATTTTTGTTGAATTTTTTAATTTTGTTTGATTTTCTGTTGCAGAAATTGTTGCCCAGTAGCTCTGTCAAAATATCGTGAATGCCAACATTGTTATATGCAAAATTGTAAGTTTTTCCCACTATTTTTTTTTATCAAGTTTTTGGTGAATTTTTTAAATTTTGTTTGATTTTCTGTTCCAGATTAATTAATATTCATTCTCGACTTTTTCAGTTTGAAGCAACAGAACTTTTTTTTCAGCCTTAACAATTTTTAATTTGCCCTGTATTATGTTGTTAGGTATTTGCATGTTTTTCTTAACTGGGTTTAAAATTTAGATGATCAAGCTTGGTTGTTGTAGGGGCAGGTGAAGTAGTGGTGATTTTGGATAATTATTATTTTAAATTTTATATGTAAATATATGTTACGCTGTAATTTTTGTAAATAGATTTGTTTCACTCATTATTTTCTTACCAATGTTCTCATTTTTCTGTACTTGTAAAAAAATGTATTTAATCCTGTATGTAAATTTTTATAACTGCACTTTGCTAGTAAAGACAAACTTCTGGCAGGGTGCAGCCGGTAGAAAAACATGCTGTAAGCCGGTGGGGAATATTTTCCATCGGTTGTGAATATATTTCAACCGGTTGATTATATTTTCTACTGGCTGTGACATCAGTCATCAGAGAAAACCTTCATCTACAATGAGCAACTTCCAGTTACGATTACCTATATTATACAGGGTGTCCCACGACGAGTAAAAACTATCTGTATATGGCAAAATACTTATTGTAAAATCATGAAAATCTCTACGTTTGGGTTTTCGGATACGATCTTTTCAACTAAAATATTTTCAAAGATGGCAGACTTTCGGTTCTACCGGAAGTCGACTGCAACTTTGTTATTTTGAATAGAACACCCTGTATATTAATACATTTTTAAAATCTACGTAAAATTTTAATATAGTTTTGTCTGAAAACTTTTTTCAAAACATGCATACTTTTTGAGTTATTGATTTTTTTGTAAAAAATTAGACCGTTGCAGACCCTTGTACATTATTTTTTTACGAGGACACCCTTAGAGATATGAAAATGGTTTTTGTTCGGTTGCTTTTAGCAAGGTCAGACATGTTATCTATATTGAAAAAATTTTCATTTTATACAGGGTGTGTATAAAAAGTGTTCAAAGTTTAACTCCTTAAATATCAAATTTCTTTATTTTTTTAAATAAAACCCCGTTTTTTTCCATTTTAATGCATTCAGGGGTAAAAAATAAGGCAAATTCATACTTTCCTATACCTAAACCTTACCGTTATCCAGATATTGAATGTTTTCTGTAAATTTTGAGAAATGCAGGTGTGATCTTAATTTTATTTTGACCCGTTGATACAAGCAATAAGAAATAAAAAAGATTATGTAAATTTGCTTTCAATACATGGTAAATATGGCTAAGTTGTTATAAGAATATATGTGCTTTATTTGCAGTAAGATATCCTGCATTTCTAAAAATGTACAGAAAACATTTAATATCTGGATAACGGTAAGGTTTAGGTATAGGAAAGTATACATGAATTTGCCTCATTTTTTACCCCTGAATGCATTAAAATAGAAAAAACGGGTGGTTCTATTAAAAAAAATAAAGAAATTTGATATTTATGAAGTTGAACTTTGAACACTTTCTATACTCACCCTGTATAAAATGAAAAATATCTCAACATAGATTCAAATAGTCTGACCTTGCTTAAAGCAACCGATCCGAAACCATTTTCATATATTTAAGGGTATCCTCGTAAAAAAATAATTTACAAGGGTCTGCAACCGTCAAATTTTTTACAAAAAAATTAATAACTCAAAAAGTATGCATTTTTCGAAAAAAGTTTTCAGACAAAACTATATTAAAATTTTACGTAGATTTTGAAAATGTATTAATATACAGGGTGTTTCATTTCACATAACAAAGTAATTTTTCAAAACTTATAAAGCGTTAGAATAATTATTATTCTGCGATATTTAAGCAAATGGAAGCTTTTGCAATGCTTTGAACAAGTTATATTTTTCCTCTTAGATAAATGCCACATATTTTGTATTTCAACCGCAAACTACTACAACGTTTTTTAATACTTCAAGAAGGCTGAAATAATTGTTTTGGCAGAAGATCTTCTGGCATGTCGACAACGTCTCTGAATTATGACATAGAACTAGCTGTAATGCTTTTATCTTGTCTGTGTTGCCATGAAGATTATTGATATATTAATATTATTTAGGTTGTATTTAAGGGTATAAATGTTCCAAGACTTCGTACTATAAACTTGTGAGTACCTACCTCAAGATTAACAGAAAACGTGGTTAGAGATGAAGAAATTATGGAGTCAGAATATTTTTTATGAAATCAAACAATTTTATTTTGAAAAATCTACATTGTAATTAAACATAAAGTGACGCGTTTCGCTAACACAGTAGCTTTTTCAAACGTTGGAGGTATAATGAGAAACTTTCTATTTATACAGTGCCTTAATACTAAATTATACGGAAATTTAACAATAAAATTATAATCTATTTACAAGGAAATGAAAATAATTTGTCTAAATATGGGATTAACTAAAGTATTTAACAAGTTTACCTGGAAACTCATTCACAACAATCCTACAGGAACCATTCTAGGTAAAAAGTTTTAATAAGGGAGAATTGTTAATATCAAGTTTGTCGTTAAGAAGATTATCTGAATATTTGTTTTTATTTATCTCTAGGG
>CAJUYH010006950.1:0-18776 GCA_910591685.1 Galerucella tenella
GGGAGGGCATGAAAAAATTATTAATAGTCTGGAAAGCCTCAACAAAACAACCTCGCTTCCCTAACTATAATAATTGATTGTTATTATGTCGTATTTAAATTTTGAATCCTTTAGTAGACAAATTCAAATTTCTATAGTCTGTGAATTGATGTTCTGGGGTGACCCTAGTGATAAAATTTGAAAATATAGGGCAGAAATGTTTTATTGTAAATAATACTTTTTAAAAATTTGGTTTTTCAAAGAAGTTCGTTGAAACTTCTGACAAAATTATTACCTAGAACAAAAGTGGACAGACTACCATGGAAATGAATGTCAATGAATGAAATGTTTTCAATTCTACTTTAATAAATTTTTCCGTGAGATGAAGTTGCCATCAAAAATATCTACTGGCCATGTCAATGCCATATTTTTATAAAATGTAAGCCGTCCAAAAATGACCAAAGCAAAAAATATACGCTTAGAGTTATTAATGTCTAGTGAAAATGTTCTGTAAATATTTGTATCTAACTGTAATTTTTTTCTATCCACTATTTGTGTTGTCCTTAAATTAGTCCAGTAAACGAAGGTGTCAACATGGGCAACTGGTCCAGCAAGAGCAATTTTATTTAATTTGCAGGTTATGGTAGGCACATTAAATTCCAAAAATGTCAGGTACCTGACCATTGTGGAAGGGTGGGAAAATGGCTCTGAAATTCCAGAAAATCCGTTTTCCCGCGATATCTGCCGAGATTTGACCACTGGAGAATTTTTGTTCAGACGAAAAATGAAGAGCTGTTCCTTACCCACAAGGATGATCCCCAGCATTTTTTCCTAAAATTAGATAGTTTTCGAGATAAATGGCGAACTGCGAACTTTTCAACCGACATTTTTGCAAAAAATGTTGGTGTAACGAAAAAAATCGTGGGGACAACTTTTGTAGGTAATGAACTGCTCTTTATTTTTTGTCTGAACAGAAATTCTCTAGGGATCGTAGTTCGGGAGATATCGGCGGAAAACGGATTTTCGGGATCTCTAGAGCCATTTTCCGACCCTCCCACAAATTTCAGGCACCTGACATTTTGGGAGTTCAATGTACCTACTATTACCTGCGAATTAAAAAAAAAACAATTTCTTGCTGGACCAGATGCCCATGTTGACGGTATTTTTCGCCTTCATTTATTGGTCTAAATATAATAATTGTAAATATAGCTCAATAATAAGGGACATTGACCAGTCTAGTCTAAGGTAGAAGTAGTTGTTACCATATCAATCGAGAGCTGGACAAAATCGATTCAATGAATTCTATTCCGATGATGAATCAAACTTTCAATTCCTGTTTTTTTAAACTCGGTGCTACGCCTATGAGATATTTTGAATGTTAAAAGCTGTTTTTTTATTTGGTTTAATCGATTTTTGTCTCAGCGTGTATTTACTGCAAAAAGTGCAGATACTATATCAAAATTTTCTTATAAATATTCAAGTGAATCAAAAACTGTTTTTACTTTTTATTGAACTTGTAAAATTAATTTGTAAAATATCGCACTCTTGTTCAGTATTGCACTTTTTTTCAAGTTTTACTAATAAATTTTCAATGCTTAGAACGTTGAAAACTTTTAGTAAAACGCCATGCAGCTTGTGAGACCAAAGATTTAATAATTATTGTGTATACTATTTTTGTACATATGATTTTAGTACGTAAGGATTTGGTGCCTTTGATGGTTATTTATAATTTAAGGAAAATTTTTTATTGAATTTAGATAAAGTTAGGTTTATGATGATGTATTTTTCGAATTGTCTATGTAAAATTTTGAAAATATATGTTGATTTCAATAAAAATACTCTTGTTTTTATCTCGAGCACTTATTTGAGGGAGCTTTTACACAAGTTTGAAGCAACAGGTAAAGTTCAAGATGCCAAACGATCTGGTCGACCAACATTTAGTGATGATAAAAAAATTGATATAGTTGCTGAAATGGTAGTAAACCCTACTTCCTCTTCAACTAAAGTTGCGTCTATCTGTGAAGTAAGTAAAAGTACATACAGTACAGAGAGTGTTGGCTGAAAATAAATTTCATTCATATAAGTTAAAAATGGTGCACCACCTTTCGGATGACGACCTCGACAGAAGACTCGAATTCTGTGAATGTATGACAAATAAAATGAGTCAAAACCCACATTACACAATAACAATTTGTTGTAGTGAGGAAAGTACTTTTTGCCTCAATGGAAATGTGAATACACAAAATGTAAGGTGTTGGAGTGACACAAATCCTCACACCTTTCGTGAACAACATATCTACTCAATTTCCAGAAAAACTCAAGTTTGGGCAGGTATTTTGGGTATTTTGGTCCTGTTTTCCTAAATTTTAACATTACTTTCGATCAAATTTTGATAAAGCGGTCAATGCTCCATCTAAAACGGTAAAATTTCATTGCAAATTGGGTAAATAGGGAAGCTAACTTCCAATTTGAAAACGTTTGACCTTGAACATTTTCAAAAATGGGCTGCGGCACTATTGGGGCACGTTGTCTATCTATTTAAGAAAGAATTTTTATGATTTTGTGGCACGGACATAAAAAAAGTTTCGCCATCCATCGTCTAGATACATTTATTTGCTCCTCTTTCAACTTCAATAGCACAGTTTTGATGCTAAATGGTTTATTAAGTGGATCTTATTGAAGTTGGAAGGATGATTGATAGGTTGAGACTCTTGACAACTGAAGGAATTGCTAAAGGATGTTAAGGGGAATTTATTTTGGCAAATAATTTTGAGGTAATGAATGTATTGAGAATTAAGAAAAAAATATATCATGTAGATTGATGTTGAACTTAGAGTTCTCATTGAATAAAAACGTTGAATTGCTAACCAAATTTTGTTGAAAAAAATACGAATCATGAGGTAATTACACATATTAAGCAAAGTTTAAGCACTTGTAAAGAATTAAATATGGATTAAATGGAAAAACTAATTGATAAGAAGTCTAATTTGAAGATTTATGAATACTATATAAAAATCTCAGAATCCTCAAATTACTTATGACCGTACAATTCCTTATTGAAATTCGATTGCTACCACTAAAATATCGGATAAAAATCCATCGCTCGCTTTTCTATCTTTCTGTGACTGACATTGTCTCTCTGCTTCGGTAGTCGCGTGCCGTTCCATTGTTGATACAACACTCGCCGGTCTCGGCGGTCTCCCAGTTCAGTACTGACGAAGCTTATAGAGTAGTACGTGAACCAAAATCCGCTTGGACCGCTTGGCTACCTACATGTTGCGGAGCTTTCATATTTCTAATAAAATTTTCGTTATGTGAACTTAAACGTGAGGACGTAGGGAAACAAAAAAATATACAAAGCATAATTGTGCAAGGTCGAATTTGGTAGATGCCCCTTAAGAAAAAATAATAGAATTCCAAAGTGAAAATATCAAAAGGCACTACAAGGTTAAGAAATAGCAGATTTCAATTTAAACTTAATGGGATTTAATTAATAAAGAATTATGAATTCCATTCTCAAAACAGATGTAAGCGTTTGCAGTACCAGCTTTTTAAAAAGAAGCGTTGTTACGACATTAAATTATTATCGAAAAATTTATTACTTTCGAATGTTAAATGCTTAACACTTGTTTAAATAAAATAAAAATCATCCGAGCCGTTCAAACAATTTTAATATTGATTAATTAAATTTTTTGAACTTCCAGATTCCAATCGAAACAGCTGCGTAAATTTCAATTCTTTTGTAGAAATTATACAGAGTGACCCATTTTGTTTTGAAGCCCTGTAAAATCTGAATCCAGTAAAATCTGATGATTCTGAATCCAGTGGTATAGTCAAAAATTACTGATAATAGGAAATAAACCAGTTTCCATTGGAAATTAATCCCAAATTTTGAAATAAAATTCTAATTTCAATGCACTTTCTGACCACAACCCGAGGATTTCCGAACGCTACCGATGATACGTGTGATGTCATATCTCTTATGTTTACTTATGTCAATATGGCCGGTATTGCATTAGGTTATGTGTAGTTGTGTGTTTATATTGTATTTTAATCAACTATTTATTGCTTCATCGACGTAAAAATATCATTTATATGTTTGTTTGAGACCATTACGTGTTTGTGTGTGCTTTTTTTTAATTTCTAAAAGTCAACGTAAAGTGGAAAGTGGACATAAATATTCGATATTTCCGAGGATATTTTAAAACTTTCAGAAGAATATATTTTATTTACTATTTACTTCAGTGTTCAGTGACGATTCTTTCATATCTTGTGAGTAAAGATATGGCTAGCGAAGGTTTTGTAAAAGCACAAACTGATAATTTTCCAAAGTAGACTCATTTATGCTGCTTGAATTCAGAAGAAATAAGAGGAGTTAAAGCATTATCGTAAGTAAAATTTAAACTATTTATTATTTATATAATATATACCAACCATATTTCGATGTGTGGTCGTGAGAAAATGATGTTTTTATGGTTGCTTCCTAGACATATAGGTACATAACCTCAAACTATTTAAGAATAAGGTACCTACTTACATTGAAATGGTCTTCATAAACAAAATAGTAGTAGTTGTCGAAATATCGTCTTTGTTTCGACGCATAGCTTGCAACCATAATGCCCTTCTCTTAAAAGTTTTTTTGCTTGCGCCACCAGGTAAAGTAACAAATATTTTGTCTGGAGTTTTAATAGACGTTGATTTACACACTGGAACAATGCAATACTTGGAATACAAAGTTTTTTTTTCGGCTTTATCCATTTTTAAAGCTTTCAGAAACAAATTAGGTCACAAGAACTCAGAGCGTGATACAAGAATAAGAACGTAAACAAATGACGTCACTCCATGGGGCAGCCATCTTGTAAAGCGCATTTTGGCGGACTTTCAAATTTTATGATTTTTAAAGTCGTTTTAAAAGTAAAGTATATTTTTTTGAAAAAATAGGCATGCAAGGAGTTAGGAGACCTGATAAAGCGTCAATTCCCACCAATAGCAAAATGTATGCTTGTACCCTATTGAGAAAAAAAAATGCCTAATGTACTTTTGTCTTTTTTGGCAAACTAAAATTAACATACCCCCTGTGAATCGTAGATCCCAAGTGATAGTAACACGTCTCAGACTCGGGCACACAAATTTTACTCATTCATACCTTATTACGAAAGATCGCGAACCGATATGTGAAGAGTGTGGAATAAAACAAACGGTAAAACATTTTATGACTGACTGTCCGAAATTCAACTCAAAAAGAGCAAAATACAATATCCCCACATCATTAGACCAAGCACTTGGACCAAGCTGTTCTTACAATAACATTTTAATGTTTCTAAATGAAATTAATATTGTTAACAAAATTTAAAAGACTTAGTTTGATACACTGTCCCTCGCTAATGACCCTCTGGGTTGATGCGATAAAAAAAAAAAAAAAAAAAAAAAAAAAAAAAAAAAAAAAAAAAAAAAATTAACATAGAGGGCCTTGAAAATAGTAATTAATCTATGAAAATTTGTGCCAAAATACTGTTTTTAAAACTGAATCTAACAAAAAAAATCAAAACAAAATTGGTTGAAAATGCGGATTTGACGGAGGTGCTTCCCAACAAAATGGGTCACACTGTATGATGGGATTAAATTTTTTGGAAAAAGCATCGATAAATCCTCAAAATTTCGTAATAGCGGTCTCGTATCCATATTAGTGAGATATCTGACAAAGGAACTTTTTAAAGACAAACAATTAACATGGTTCAACAAGCACCAAATGTCGCGAGGCACGCTACGCAATAAAATGTCAAATATCCTTAATACATTTTGAGTTTTAAGCGGAACCAAGACTTTTTAATGGACATGCCTCGAATTTTGCAGGACTCTGAATATTTGCGCGGACCTTCGCCCATTGATTTTTGTTCTATAAAATTACGTTTAAGCATTTCGTACAATCGCTTTTACTGGAAGTGCTTTACAAACAAGGCAGCATTTTGTCTTTTTTTTCTCTCAACGGCACACCGAAGGATAATACAGGACCGTCGATAATAATGATTAGTCCGAGAAAAAATTTTCAACAGAAAAAAGAGAAATTCCTCATTTTCTTGTTATATTATACAAGAAATAACATCTAATAAAATGTTTTTCTTCTTTATCAACAAACATTTTATAAATCTAGCTTTGTTAGGTAAACCGGACCGTGTATGACTAGCTTTAGTTATATTTATTCGGTTTTTACGGTGCACGTTTTTAGTAGATTTTACTTCAAAGGAATGTGTTATTTGATAAAAAAAACTATCGCCTAGATGAAAATAAAAATGTTTCATGTGGTATTGAAATATTTTCTGAAAACGGACCTGGTTAATGAACATCGCCAGTCATTTGTTCAATAGTTGACACTAATAAAAATGCATTACCAGACAAACATGGTTACTTTTATAGATCACAGATTGTCGAGTGTTATTATTCGCAGTTTGTCAACTGCCAATATCCTAACACGTCTTCGATGCTTAGTTGATATGTTCTTAACTTGTCGGTAATTATTTACATCTCTTGTTAATGACGTTATTTGTATTATATTTATAAACAAATTTAGATAGAAACAGTTAATTTATGAACTATACTTATTCCTGAATAATTAGAATCCAATTTTGCTGGTATAATTTCCTATTAAAGTATTTTTACAGTTTTCTGTTTGACTTTGAAGTGTAATTCAATAACCGCCGGGGCCTACAACACGGGAAGTAGTTGTTGAGCGGTCTCTGTTTTTGAAAAATATTTTACAAAACTTATAGAAAGCTGCAATATCTAATTTTCTATTGTTGAAAGTAACACTATGTACAAAAAATAAGATTATTTTAATAGAAAAATGTTAAAACTGATACTAATGTCCTTATTTTATCGAATATATATATTTTGTTGTTGATTCTGCTGGATTATTGTTAATTCTTAAATCAAATTCTTCCTCTAGAAACTGTAGCAATGGTTTTGATTTTTCATTACTGAAGTTGATGTAAAAATCACCGGTTAAAATGAGTGGAACTTTATCTATAAAAGAGAGAGAGACAGACAGAGAAACATGCGACGCCGCACAGCTTACAATCGCTTACTATAGCAAAAAGTGTCGTGACAACTTTTCGTAAGAATTTTTTCAGTCTAGCCCCCTTTCACAACGCGCGATAAGGAACTTCGTTCCAAAAGGTAGAACGTGTCGCGGGACACAAGGTAGAAAATTTAATTCCTTTCAAGCAAAAATAATGTAATACATCTGACGTTATAGATAAACAATTTGCATATTCCTCGGTGGTCGAGTAGTAAGCAAACCAGACTCTCACGCGGTAGACCCGGGTTCGATTTCCCGTGAAGAAGTTTTTTTATTGTTAACTTTATTTTTAAATAATTATTCTGCTCGATATTAATAACGACAACAGGTAGACGTTTGAAATATTTAGCAGAATATTCATTATTATAGATAATGGTACGGTACCCTTCATGAGGGAGTCCGACTGGCAACATCTACTTATATCAGCATTTAAAAAGGGTGCCAAAATATTGTTGTTGATACTGAATCTAACAAAAAAAATTAAATCAAAATCGAATGAAAAATGCGGATTTCACAAAGGGTGCTTCCAAACAAAATTGGTCACACTATATAACGTCAAATATTTTTAATAACAAATAAAATGGATTTATGAACATAAATCAACAAAATATTTATAGCTTATTAAAAACAACATTCTCGATTAGCGATAATTATAAAAGAGAGTCTTATTATGATCGAAATTTTTTGATCCGTTGCTTACACACACACACATACGATATAACCGATAACCATCTGATAGTTATATATGCCGTTTAATTGTCGGCTTGCTTGCCTCCGCTGCGTGCACAAGACATTTATCTACAGGTGAGACCAGCCAGAGCTTGACCTACATCACCAAAGCACGCGTTCAGCGTGGTGCTCTCTTCAAACATGTGCTGCTCTCTTGCCCCAGGTGAATATTCAACAAGTATGCATAATTTTTTTTTCAATATTTCTACACGGATTGTCGCATCGAGGGGATTTTAGTTCGCTTAAACTTTGTGAATATAGTTACATCGACAGGACTTACAAAAAAATAACGTACAACTTCAAGGGGGTTGTTTGATATGAATAGTATGATCTATGGAGGTAAATTCCGATCACATGGACGAACAGAGTTGTCCTAACCAATCGCATGTTTTCCACAATATCACCCAGCTTAGGAAGAGACTTGTGGTATTGATTTTCGAAGAAATATGATCCAAGTCTGCGGAGAAAAATTGATGGAGTTAGGTTAGGTTAGATTAGATTGTTATGTTTTTGCCCCAGAAATTCATTTACTGGTTAGTTCTTTTTTGGCAATTGATGGAGAACCTATACTAAGCCAAAATGGGAGAACAACTAGTTGTACTCCTGACTTAACAAACACATGAATAGCATGAGATTTGCAAACACAGCCATATGCAAGTTTTGCAAAGAAGGAAACCTCAGCACACATACTGTGATAAGTAAGCCGAGTTTTACGACGATAAGGGAGGAAAAAGCACAACCTTCACGATATATGGAGGATCTTAGATATGATATTTGAAGTTTATAAAAAGGACGAGCTTAGACAAGGCCTAAATATTCCTGAAAATTAAAAATTAGAGTTTACTTTTGACGTTTGAAAGTCATCAAGGTTATCGCATTTTTGAAGTAAGTACATATATTGGCAAAAAAAGCATCTAAAATTTCATATATTTTAGCATAAGAATACAGTAGATGAAGCAATTCTTCTGCCATCACAAACGACATCAAAATATTCAAAATTCTAATTATTTCTTGCATAAACAAATCATTAACAACCGTCCGGTTTTTTTTGTACATCATTATTATCCTATCGGCCACCATTACTAATGGAATATGATTATAAAATATATATTCGGAAGAAAAAAAATTCTCGATGACAAATGGATTTCTCATGACTGCTATTTCGATTGTATATCGCTACTTTTAATGCCGTTCATTAACATAAACTTATGTAATAACAATAGAGCATTTACATGTCACATTATTAACCGAGATATGATTTATGTTCCTTCGGAAGATTCAACGATATTATAAATAATAATAATATCCTCTATCTCTCTGTGTATGCGTATTATATTCAATTCCAATTTGCTTTCTATTGAAATTAATAATTAAATACGAATAACGGATGTGAAAAATATTAAATACAAGTGTCACTATCAATGGAAATTGTTATTTTTTATTGAAATGGATTTATTATTTATTTATAAGCTTTATTACTTTGTTAGGAAATTACTGCATTCAAATACTCTATGTACAGGGTTATTCATCATGAATTATCCACCCCCTATTATCGTTATTATTGCTTTAAGAAAAGAAAGTCTCGTATAAAAGTTGTTTGGTTACAGCTGCATTTTCTCAATATTCTATCAAAAATTCAGTAGCGTGCAATTTTAAGAGGATACATAAAATAATAGTTCTTTTTTAAATGGGACACCCTGTATATTTTCACATTTTTGGAATGGACTTTTTTTTCTGATTTCAAAAATATATAATATGTTACCCCTACCTTGTAGCGTTTTTGAGTTATCAAATGTTGAAAATCTGAGTTTAAGTAATTACTGTAAATATCTTCTGTAAGTTCCTTGTGGCATTAACTCTTATAATACAAGTTAAAAACATTAATTATAAATTAATTAATTATTATAAATATTGATAACAAAATTATTGCAATTATTCAAATTAATTCCCGACGACATATTTTTTTCATTGCTTGAACTTGCTGTTATTTGGGAAGCGGCGCACATTGCATAAGATGTTTTACCAAATATTTCTTGCGCCATAAGTTTTTTATTATTCATGGAATTTTCAACATAACCCTCCGCAACAGAGGTAGATTTCCAACCTCCATGCCTCTTTAATTTTAAAATATCAGCGCCACTGTCTGCTAGGAAAGTGGCAGAGCTTCTTCTGAAGCAGTGGCCAGTATATAGAACAGGATTTGAAAGACCAAGAAATTGTGCAATTACTTTTGGCAAACTGCTAAATGTGTTAATTCCCACAGGATTTCTGGTACATTTTCCATTCGCATATTTTACAAAAAATCTGTTATTAAGAACCTGGGGACGCAACTTGATATATTTTCCTAATATTTCAACAAGATTCGTATTTTCAATGTCTCCAGTGGTAATTGCAAACTGCCGTAAAACTTTTGTTTTTGAAGGTGGGATATCAACACGAAAATGGCTTTTTTAGTCTATAACATTTTCAACTGGAAGAAATGTTAATTCTGCTTTTCTGCATGCTCCTGCCATTCCAATTATCATTGCAACCTTAGCCATTAAGTATTCTTTGTCATCAGCTTCCACTAAAAATTTGGCAAAATCTTCTTTAATAAAAACTTTTGGTTTTTTAGCACTGTACCCGTCCGCTTGTCTTTTAATATATGCTACCAAATTTGAATATTTTTTAATATCAATATTCCTTTTCAGATTTAGTTCAGACCTTAACATTGAGTAAAGTGTCCATAATGTTGAAACTTTTAGATCTTTCTTACCCTCAAAATATGCAAGTAAAACTTCCTCATTAACATGTTTAATTTTCTTCTCATCACACCACGTAACAAATTTTTCGTATGCCAAATCATAAACTGCCTTTGACTTTTTGGGAATTACTGATAATAGAGCATTACCTGCTGCCTCTTCAATATCGCTTGGTAGCTCTTCAGAACTTGAATCACTCATTTTTTAAAATTAAAACTAAAAATATATCAAACTCGCTAAAAATCTTCCGCCTAGACTTTTTTACAAAATGTCAAACTGACAAATAACATGAAGTAACAGCAACAAACTAAATTTATGTTTTCCAAATTCTTATTATTATATTAAATTTTATTTTTTTATTACTTTCTTCAAAATTAGAAAAAATCTTGTATGCAATACGTTACGAAATGCCTAATTAGGCATTTCGTAACTGATGGTATAAATAGCTATTTTCATATTCACAGTAATTACTAGAACTCAAATTTTCAACATTTCATAACTCAAAAACGGTACAAGGGTAGGGGTAACATTTTATATATTTTTGAAATCAGAAAAAAAGTCCATTCCAAAAATGTGGAAAAATACAGGGTGTTCCATTTAAAAAAGAACTATTATCTTTTGTATCCCCTTAAATTTGCACGCTACTGAACTTTTGATAGAATATTAAGAAAATTCAGCTGCAACCCAACAATTTTTATACTTCTTCTTAAAGTAAAAATAACGATGATAAGGGGTGGTTAATTTATAATGAATAACCCTGTACTTGTTGAATTAAACTATAGTAGGGGTGGAGATTGAGTACCTTTATAGCAGTTTTATTTATTTTTTTTAATCAAAGAATGAAAAGTAATACCTGAGTGAATGAAGTACGCAGTTTTTCGTCGTTTCCTGGTAGCATGTGACCACCAAAGGGACCCGACTCGTCCAAGGCATCACGTCTTTGGTTTTCTTCTTATTCTTGTTCTCCGTCTGTCACCGCAATCATGAAGAACGACAAAGATGTTTTCGAAAAAAATAACTCGGGTTGATTGTAGAGTTAAAAGTTTTAAGGTGAAGTAACTGTTATTTTTCAACAGTTATCGATTTATTTTTGGGTTTTTTTCATTAGGTTCTCAATTAAAATCGACAATTTTTCGTTAATATGGAGACGGATGAATCCAATAACAGATCCACCACCAATGGTAGTCACCCAGGAAAACGTCGATGTCATTTATGTCACATATCGTGAAATTGGAGCATTTCAGCAACTTTTTGAAGTTAAAAAATTGGAAAGAGTATACTGGACATTCGCTAAGAAGAACATCTGCTACAATTCTTATTGATGGTGGCGGTGACCTCACTTGTCTTAAAAGACATGGAGGCTGGAAATCGAGTACGGTAGCAGAAGGATATATCGAAGAATCACGTATCAACAAAGAGAATACTGCCAGAAAAATATTAAAAACTTCCAAAGAAGGTACAAGTACCTTTCAGATATTTCCTCGAATGTTTCATCAACAGTTACGGAGAATATTTGGAGTTGTTCCAACATTAATGAAAATCTTTTGAATTGTTCGAAAATTTTTAGTGATAATTTCAGTGGTGCTTTGAATTTTGGCAATAATTGTTCCAATTGTACATTCAATATCACTACAAATAACATAAATACCTATATATAGTTGCCCAAACCGAAAACAAGAAGTAACAGAATAAATGCGAATAGATTGGAAGAAGAGGAGACAAGACAACTTTATAGGACAAACTTAGAAGAGAGAATGAAAAATTTAGAAGAAGCTAGCGACATTGAAAACATGTGGAAGAATTTGAGCGAGGCGATGTTGCAAACTGTCCAAGAATGTAAAAGGGAGAACAAACGAAATAGGCAGGAGTGGTTCGACAAAGAATGTAAAAATGAACTATACGAAAGAAATAAAATAAGAAAAGAAATGTTAAAGACCAACACTCGAGAAATAAGGAAAAAGTATGAAAAACAGAGGAGAAGATGCAAGAGAAAAATCAGAGAAAAAAAGAGAAAGTATCAAGATCAGCGCATTGAAGAAATAGAGGCGAATTACCAAAGGAACGAAGTACGAAAAATGTACCAAGGTATAAAGGAGCAAAAGAAGGGATACCAAGCCAGAAGTTCATTTTATAAAGATAAAGAAGGCAAGATTCTAGCAGGAGAAGCCGAAATTTTGGATAGATGGAGGCTAAAGCTAAAGCTAAGCTAAAAAATATATTAAACAGTAAAGTGCTAGCTAGAAGTGCCAAAATAAGAATATATAAAACGGTACTAAGACCTATAGTGCTATTCGGAAGCGAAACGTGGACACTGGGTGAAAGTGAACAAAATATGCTAGCGATTTGGGAAAGGAAATGTATACGCAAAATTTTTAGAGGGAAGAAAATAGACGATATATGGCAGAGAAGATGCAATAAAGAACTGAGAGGACTATTTGGTCAACCAGACATTATAGGTACTGCAAAGGGAAGTAGATTGAGATGGATTGGCCACATACAGAGAATGAAAAATGAAAGGGTACCCCACAAAATAGTAGAAAGCGGGATAGGAGGAAAGAGGAAAAGAGGACGACCCAAAGCAAGATGGATGGAAGAGGTGTTAAAAGACCTTAGAACACTAAAAATAACCAACTGGAAAAGAAAAGCAGAGAACAGGAAAGAATGGAGAAAGGAAGTCAACAAAGCCATGGGCCTTCTAGGCCTGTAGAGCTGATTATATATATACCGAGGCGTCAGCTAAATCTTGGTGGCACTCTAGTACTAGCCCAAATATAACTTGTTTACTGGTTAGTTCTTTTGTGGCAATTGAGATACCAGCCAGCTCTGTTTGAACCACGCTGGTATTGTTTCCCATTCCCCACTTAATCCTTAGGCTTAGTGCTCTCGAGTAAACTCCACATCCTAAGCCTACTTTTATTTTTGAGCCATTGGTATCGCATTTGCAGCATCTAACTCTGTGTTCTGTAATTTGTAGGGTTTATGAAACACAAACCTGTAAGTAACCCACCTCTATTAGAAACAAATAAAAAATCTAGAACGATACCCGACGGATCCGATAATGCCCTGCACGTATTTGACACGATCGATTCCATCTCTAACAAAGAAGCAGCGAAAAATGTAACCGCATCGGTCTGTGGTGACGATATCAAAGTTCATTATCGGTACTGGGTAACGTACCTAATCAGGAATGATATCGTTTAATTTGATGCGTGAAGATACGCGGCCTCTTGTATATGGAAAATAGCGCCCATTGCGACAATCTCAGAGACCACTAATTAGCCTCATTATCAGCTAAGGACATGATTTCATGGAACCATCGCTTAGCGAGCACGTCCAATCACAGTCCGAGCTTTTGTGCAAACTATTCCTTCGCAATTACGCGCGGTTTTTCTTAAAATGTAGTTATTACATCTATGGTAACTGCGCTGCGTCGTCTCTGTTCTGTGTGTGTGAATTTTTTTCCTTTTTTTTTTAATTACACTTATTCCTATTCGTGTTATTTAAACTTTTATTCAGATACGCAGTAGTATTTCCATAAATTTTCTTCTAAACGGGCAATATTTTTAGTGCAATATGTGGGTGCAATATTGGCAACTGTAGCCCAGCCAGCTTGACAACATTTCCATTGTAGCATATAGCTCTGCCATATACAGTGCTTTTCAGATAAAAGTATCCACCTTTAATAACTTTTGTAATACTGGTATTTAGAAAAAATCCAAAAACACGTCAATTTATGTTGGAAGGGGCAAGCATTATGGCTTATTTAAACTTACTGGAAAAGCCACCCCCTCACCCCTAGCAGCATCCCCTTTATTTTTTTTAATTACTTTTCATATTTTTTATGTAAAATTTGGATACTCCTCTTTGAGCTGATTTCAAAAATGTATAATACTTGTAGATTAAAGTGGTTAGTTTATGAGATAAACAATTTTTCTTTTAAGAGCACAAATTTTACTTATTATTTACTTTCACCTTATTTGCCTGTACTAAAATGGGTTGTACAACAGTTCAAACTCTTTAATCTTTTCAACTGTGCTATTTATTCTACTTAAAAAATCCAAACAACAAAAAACTCTACTTTTTATTAAAGTTTGACATTGTCAACTAGAATTTGTAGTCACTATTGATAGTGTAATTTGATACATTATTTATTTTGTTTCTCTGAAATGGTTTACTCTTTGCAAGAAAGAATTGAAATTGTAGGTTTATACTACCAAAATAATAATTGTGCAAGAGCTGCTGCTAGAATATTTAACGAATTACATGACGGAAGACATGCAACTCATAAGTATGTAATTCAACTGATGGAGAAATTTACCACAACAGGGTTTGTTTGCAATAAAGTGCATAAGCGAGAGGGACTCGTAAATAACGAAGCAATCCAAGTGGCAATTTTAGGGCAAGTCAGCTTAGAGGCTCAACAACCCCAATCGTTGTCAACAATAAGTAGAGCGATCGGTATTTCATCTTCTACAGTTTTCCGAGTTCTACATAAATTCAAGTACCACCCATACAAAGTTAAGTTGGTGCACGAGTTGAATGAAGATGATTTTGATCGTTGTCTAGAGTTTTGCGAATCAATGACGCAAATTATCAATAACAATCCACAATTGTTAAACAATATTTGCTTTTCTGATGAATGCTCATTTTCATTAAATGGCTTAGTAAGTAGGCATAATTGTAGATATTGGGCTGAAAGTGATCCACATATTATGCGTGAATTCCATACACAACATCCCCAAAAGTTAAACGTTTGGTGTGGTATCCTAGGTCACCACATTGTCGGACCTTTCTTCATCAACGGAAATTTAAATGGTGAATCATATCTTGAGTTACTCAGGGAAGGGGTTGACCCACGTATTACAACAATAATAGAAAATGATGATAACCTTTCCGAAGATTTACTGGTATTTCAACAAGACGGAGCTCCCCCACACTATGCTATGCCTGTCCGACAATTTTTAAACGAAACATTCCCCGCTCGTTGGATAGATAGAAGGGGGCAGATGATGGAGTGGCCACCTAGGTCACCGGATTTAACACCCCTGGACTTCTTTTTATGGGGGTATTTAAAAACAAAAGTTTATGCTACCCAACCAGAATCTCTGGATGATATACGAGAGAGGATAAAAAATGAATGTCGACAATTAAATCCAGCCGTATTAAGCATTCCATTGTATGGTAGTGAATGGTACTCATTTTGAACACTTATTGTAACTTCATAATAAATAGCACAGTTAAAAAGATTAAAGAGTTTGAATTGTTGTACAACCCATTTTAGTACAGGCAAATAAGGTGAAAGTAAATAATAAGTAAAATTTGTGCTCTTAAAAGAAAAATTGTTTATCTCATAAACTAACCACTTTAACCTACAAGTATTATACATTTTTGAAATCAGCTCAAAGAGGAGTATCCAAATTTTACATAAAAAATATGAAAAGTAATTTAAAAAAATAAAGGGGATGCTGCTAGGGGTGAGGGGGTGGCTTTTCCAGTAAGTTTAAATAAGCCATAATGCTTGCCCCTTCCAACATAAATTGACGTGTTTTTGGATTTTTTCTAAATACCAGTATTACAAAAGTTATTAAAGGTGGATACTTTTATCTGAAAAGCACTGTATATCTCCGCAATATTGTTTGCAATACTTTGGCCACTGTGTTGCAGCAACATATTACACAGATAATTTTTTACTGAACATAGTAACCAATCAAATTACTCAATTTCAAGTCATGTGTCAAATTTCATCCAATCACCGCTGTATTACAGCGATAATACCCTACATGTGGTGTTTTCAGTTTGGTATTTATGTTTTATTAAAAATTAATTAAACGTCAAACTGACAAATGGATTTAAAATATCGCGAAGATTTGGTATTGCATCTAACGATTCAATTAATTCACCAATTGTACTTTTCACAACTGTAGTTTTAAATAAAAATGAATAATTTTTGATTAAAACTAATAAAGTTTGTATTGAAAATTATTAAACGTCAGATTGACAATCAATTTTTTGATATCTACAAAGTAAAAAATTATCTTATCGAAAACTCCTCGGGTCTTGATAAATACTCAAAATTTTGTCGTAGAGAATCCTTCAAGCGTATTGCCCAAAGATAATAGCCCTCGGCCTGCGGGCCTTGGGCTATTATCAAGCAACACGCTTTCAGCATTCAAAAATGTATCCGAACAAATTCAAGTAGATCACCAGCACTGCGAATACCAGCTTTGCATAGAATTTTAATATAGCATCGGTGGTTCAGTGGTAGAATGCTCGCCTTCCACGTGGGCGGCCCGGGTTCGATTCCCGGCCGAAGCATATGAATCGCTGCTTCGTAAACGAGAGAGAGACGCAAGCAAGGCACATAACGGAGCAACGTATCGTAACGTAACGGCCAGATCTATTGCGTCGCGACCCCCGGTCTCTCAGACAGAACCTGACGCAAAGAACTTAAGTTCCAAAAATCTCGAAACTGTCATAGTCACTGATACCAACTTCTCTTGATAAACGTACAATCACACTTTACTTACTTACTAAAGGAACAGAGCAGAAATGTTATGAAAATCATTCAACTTTAAGTGAAGTTAAAGTGATAAAGTCACTTTAGCTAAAGAGAACTTTAAGCATTTGTTATGAAAACGGCTGTTAGTTGGTTAAAGGGCGCAATTATTTTGTTCAACTCTTAAATATATCTATCCGGAATTCTACAGATCCTGTATTTATCCTGTTGGGAGTTAACCAACTTTTTTTTTCATAAATCAACTTTATCTGCTTTATCCTACCCGAGTAGATCTATTTTATTCGAACTTACAGGGTGGACTAACCCTTAAAATTCAAGTCTTCTAAATCCCAAACTACAAATGTCTTAATTATTTCAAGTAAATATTTAGTTTAAACATTTTTTTTTCATATTACATTGAAAATACGGTCCCGGAAGCGATTTTACTTAACCCCGTACCAGAGTAAGCGTACCTACCTGCGATATAATATGATTTTAAAATCTTCACCGTGTGCACGCGCGTATGTAGATGTAGGTTAAGCCGAACCATTACAATTTACCAAATTGTGCACCTGTCCGAAAAAATGCCTTTTGATCGGTACTTTCTATATTTTTATAAACACATGTTTTACTAAGCATTTAACAAAAGAAAATCATAAGTTTTATGTGAGAATTACCACAAAAAATAAAAATTAACTGTACTTTATTTTCAAAATACGTAAAGCTCGGTTACTCTCGATATACATGGATGTGTCTAAGTCGTTATTTTTTAATAAGGGATCCATCCGCAAGAACAATGATTTTACGCGAAAAAATAGACGTATCATTGAGATTTGATAACACTACCTGCGGAACCAGCTTAGAAAGTAGGTATATTGAATATTTCGAACAAAATTTCTCGTTTTAGTGGAATTTTAAAATAAGAATTGGCGCGCATATGGTTAATGTATAAAATTTTGTGTAATGAATGATAAAAATAGTTATACTTTTGCGCACGAGTTGCGAAAATGCAAGGCACGAACGTAGCGAGTGCCTTTTTCGCAATAAGTGCGCAAAAGTACTTCACGCACAAGTGTCATACAAAACTTTATCTACGACCACATGAAGGAAAAATGAAAAAATGTGCTTTGAAGGGGTTAAAAAACATAAAAATAATTTTTTTTATAAACAAATATCTATCGTCCTATCCATTTATTGGAGATTTCATCTAAATAGGTTCTTACCATTAAGCATAAAGGGGTGTTGCCCCGTCTTGCTGGAACCAAACATTTTCATTCGGTAAGCCAGGATCTATTGCGTTGGGATATAAGTTTGCCAACGCAGGAATAACTTCATTTCTAAGCATATTTAAATATTTTTCAGTGGTCAAATTTTCATCTATAAATATAGGACCAATAATATGGTCGCCTATGATACCGGCACAAACGTTCACCTTTTGAGGGTACTGAGTATGTGTCTCACGCATCCAATTAGGATTCTCTGCTGACCAATATCTACAGTTCTGTCGGTTTACCTCTCCATTCAATGTGAATGTTGATTCATCAGAAAAAAGAATGGTACCTAGAGCTATCTCATTTCTGTTCAGCTTATTCATCAATCTTTCGCAGAAATCCATTCTACGATCTGGATCGTTTTCTGTTAACTCCTGCACAAAAGTTAATTTGTAGGGATGAAGTTTTTCTTTATGAAGACATCTTAGAACAGTTGTATGACTAACATTATTTTCACGGGCAATTTGACGTGTACTTGAAGTTGG